>JAQQSW010003775.1:0-14611 GCA_028646575.1 Pseudocheirus occidentalis | reverse complement strand
TTTTCAAAGTCCTTTTTCAGTTGATGTATAGCTAGTAGGCATTCTTCCAGTGTCTTGGAAGCATTTGGTGAGGGAGTTTTGACTGAGCTGTCTTCCTCCCGCTCCATGCTTTGGTCTTTTTTGTCCATAAAAAAGGATTCTAGAGTTTTACTGCTGTTCCTATCTTGCTTCCTTTTTCTCATGTTGGCCAGTCTATTAATTGCTTGATTTTTTAGCTCTGTGGAACTCTGTTTCCTGGAGGCAGAAAGCTCTGTCCCAAATCGCTGGGGCCCTCACAGCTTCCGGGGCTAATAGTGGGGTGCTGCAGCCCCACCTCCCAGCCTTGGCTCACTGAAAGCCCACCCTAAGACCACCACTGAAGACCATGATCCAGATCCAGGCCACTCAACGCAAGAGGCCTTGGCCCTGATGGATCGCGTCAGCCCCCCTGCTATCTGCAGGCCGAGGGCTCTGAAGCAGCCCAGTGGGGGCCGCTGCGGCGAGCTGTTCCTGCTGCTACAGCAGCCTCCCACTGCTTCCTTGCCCTGGGAGCAGTTTGGCCGGACCCACTCTTCTCCTCCCCAGTTAGCAAAGTCCACCAACCTTTCTCTTAGCCTTTTTTTCTTCTGGCCTGATAGATGTGGTAATTGTGCCTCCAGAGCAGCAGATCTGCTCTCCTATAGCCGGTTCCCCGCCCAATGCCCCAGGGCTTGACCAGGCCAGGGTTTCGGCTGCGGGTCCCAGACTGCTGCGAAGAGCTCTGCCTGCTGGGCTGCCTGTAGCAACTGATGTGCTTTCTGTCTTTTTGGAGAGTTTTGGAGCTTGAAAATCTGTTTAGCATCCCATTTTATGAGATTTTTAGCGTGTTTGTGTGGGAGCTGTGGGTGCTTTGCTGCTTCTATGCCGCCATCTTGGCTCTGCCCCCCCCCCCCCAACTTATGCCATTTTATTACTCTAGTCTAAACCATTCTCTTGGTTGTGAATCAGATTCCAGGTTTATGTGACCCAAAGTTTGAATTCAGTCCTTTGTTGAATCCCTTGTTTTGTACTAAGTTAGCAAGACAGAAAAAACTCCATAATTTATGAGTATGATTTCTCATGCCATGTGTTTTTCCCCATCTCAATTCGTCAAGTAAGAATATTCATTTTGTGCCGTCAGCAACAACATTTTCCCTTAAAATAGGGCTAACTGCCATTAAATACACTTTCATTTAATTCTTGAAAAGGAAGAAATTGCTAACACTAGGTGAAGTACTGTCAATTTCAAGTTATAGAGTTGTTTTCCTGTTCTTATTCCAGACAGTGTTAAACCAGGGCTTGGTAACTTTTCAGAAGTGATATGTCATCCACATTCATGCTTTGACGCTCTTAGGACCTGCGGTTTTACTGGTATGGGTACTGCCCTCCACCAAAACAGATAGAAGACTCTTAAGAGATTGTTTTTAAGAAGGAGCTAGATGGAAAAATGTTGGAATGGTGGTAGTCAGGAATACCTAACTTCAAAACCAACCTTAGGAGTTTACTAGTTGTGTGACCCTGGGCAAGCTACTTAATGTTTGTCTGGCTCAGTTTCTCCACCAGTAAAATGGGTACAATAATAACACCTACATCCCAAGATTGTTATGATACACATTTCTAGCTTTTCACATTATTGTAGATATTTCTCTTTTTGCAGTGATGAATTTAAATGTAATTGTATTTCAGGCATCTATCTATCTTCCTGGATAAAACATTGAGACCTAGAAAGCAAATCCTGGACTGGAATAGAGGAAAATAGAGGAGTGATAGAAAGAAACTGGAGTTGAAAAATAGAGAATGGCATGGTTTTCTCTTCAGATAACATAAATCTTTCACCTTTTACTTAAGATTTCTGTGAAGAAGAACAGTTATGAGTGGAGAGAACATTAGATTTGGAGTCAAGGGATCTGGCTGTTGCCTGCTATTTAGCATGTTCTTGGGCAAATTATTTCCCCTCTCCAGCCTCAATTTCTGTATTTGGAAAATGAAGGGGTCAGAATGCTGGTTCGCCATTGGCCCCTTTCAACTCCATACCTTATGGTCCTATCAACCTATAAACCTAAAGCTATGAAAACAGGAATGGCCTCAAGGAGTTGACCATAATGGGGGTGCTCACCTTCTCTGTCCTACATGACAGGGCTTCCAGCTCTGGACCTGGAACTCTGGATTCTGTTGTCCCCCTTTTGGTCTCTGATGATATGTATATGTCTACATTATCTGTGTCTTATAAGTCTCAAGTGAGTCTTTACGTTCTTAACTTTTTTTTTTGCCAGAGGAACAGTTAGTGCCAGTTAAAAAACCACACCTAGTGCCACCATTAACATGAGTGTCCAAGGATGATGATACCTGGTGAAACTGACATGCCTCTCTCAATCAAGTTACAGAGGTGCTTTTGTCACTGATTGTAAGCATGGTTGCAACAAGGGTGCGGAAATGGGATTTTTTTTTTCTAGAGTGCTCAATTTAAAAGTTGGTAAAAGTATTTCTTTCAGTACTTTAGCAGTACTGTATAATAACTCTCTGATCCTAGTTAGCAAGAATTAATTAATATGAACAAGAAGTTACCAGAAGAACCACCATGGAGACATGTCTACACTCTAGGTGAGCTCCACCAAGGCCTGGCCCAAGCCTCCTCTTTTCCATTACCCTACTCTTGGTCCTCTGCTTCCCCTTCCCTATCCTGGCTCCACCCTTCCTGCCCCACTCCAAGCATCAGCCTTGAGATGTCATGGCTTAAAAAATTGATTTGAAGGTATTTTTTTTCTCCCGCTAGCTCCAATCATACTTTCTGCTTCCCCAGGTGCACAACTTAGTAGTTATGGCTCTGATTTTGAGACAAGTCCCTTCTTGTAGATAATTGCCCATCACTGGAGAGTGGCACTGTGTCGAAAGGAGAACGGAAACATTTCACTAATGACAAAATCATATATTCATTCTTAAGACTTTTCCAGATGCTTATTTTACATGATTATGGTTGAGAAGAAGAGACAGCTGGGGGGCAGAAAAAGTGAAGAAACTCAGAGATCTGGCTAAGGCCAATAGCTTCTCTGTCCAAGAGAGAAATGACATGTAGTCCATCAAGTCGATGGCTGCCTGCAGATCACAGCCTCCGAGTAATCCTTCTTCACACTTGCCTTGTGGGGCATATGACAAACAGTAGTGAATGATTAGCAATTACTGACATTTGTCAACTCCCCAGTTCTCTAGCCGGAAAAGGGGAAATGGCGGCAATCATGCCCAATTTAGGCTCCTGTGACGTCAGGATTTTCACGGACTCACACGGACATCAGAAGCCACTGGAAAAGGCTTGCAGATGTTCAGCCAGTTATGACAGTGATGCTGCCAGTGTTCCACATGGATCAACCACCGATTAAGATATCAAAAGCGATCACTGGAGTTTACTGACAGTGGGCTCAATTGTTTGCACCTGTTTCCCCCTGCATTACACACGTCTGGAATGGATTATCCCAATTGTGCTCAACACATTTCACCTTTCCTCACTATGACGTCTCCCAGCAGCATCTCTGCTAAAAATCACGCAACCCTGATGAGTAAGGATCCACAGGAGGAAAGAAGCCCTTATGCTTTTGGTTTTACCTGGGGCTTCCATCCAAAGGGAAAAAACAGCAGATGGAGGGCTGGAATCTGAATGTTGTAGGTACAAATACTGCCTCTGATGCTTATCTCTGGTCATCCTGATTGATATCTTGCCACTGGACCCTGATATTTCTGGCTGGTGGTGACTTTGCACAGCTCTCTCTCGCTAAAATCCAATTCACTTGCAATTCATGTCATCAGCTTCCTGATGTCATGGTCCTCTTCAAGAACAAAGGACAAACAACTACAAGAAATTGTGTGACTGGTCAAGTTGGTTAACTTACCTCAACTGTAAAATGGGCATAATGATATTTGTTGTGTCTACCTAAGTTGTCATGATGCTTAAATGAGAATATTTCATTTACAAACAAATGCATTTACAAAGGTTGATTTGCAAATTATTTATAAAGAGGTATCAAAATGTGGTACATAGAATGCTGGACCAGAAAGTTCAAATGCTGTTTTAAAAAATTAATGTTGAGTGACCTTGGACAAGTCCTTTAATTTCTCTGAAATTTGGTTTCCTCATTTGTAAAACAGGGTTAATATCTACAATACCTGCCTCACAGGGTTGTTGTGAGGCTAAAAGTAGGTGATACATGTATTTGTCATACATACAAAGGCAGTGCGATAGAAAACTGGGTTTGAGGGTTCAAATTCTACCTCTGACACTTAGTCAGGTGAACCTGGAAAGGCATTTAACTTCCATGTGCCTGAGGTAACTTCCTGGTAACTATCTACTATTTATCATAGACAGTTTGTGAGCTGGATTGTTGGAGAGTTCCATTTAATAAATATTTATTTATTAAGTGCCTGCTATGTGTTAAATGTACAGTGTTAAAAAGCACTGTGTTAAATGTTGAGTATACAAAAGGAGGCAAGACAGTGTCTGTTGTCAAAGGAGTTTACAGTCTAATGGAGGAGACAACAGGCAAACAAATACATACACAGCAGGTAATAGACGGGCACTGGAATTAATGGTTGGGGTATGATTTTAGTTGGAACTTAAAGGAAGCCAGGAGGGCAGTGGTCAGAGCGGACACGGGAGAGTATTCCAGGCATGAGCCACCGCCTGAGGGAATGCACGGAGCTGAGACATGGGAGTTCCCATTCTAGGGCTTGCCCTCATCCCCACCAATCACACACAGTGGGTGTGTAAGGGTCAGTTACAGTCTTAGTCTTACTCCAAAGGTTTAGTAAACCAGTATTAACCTCTGGGAGTCTCAATTTCTTCATCTGTAAAATAAAGTGATTGGACTGGATGATTTCCAAGGTCCCCCTTCCAGCTCTACATCTGTTGGGCTAGAAGTGCTTCAGGCATCACGTCATCCAACTCCCTTACTTTGAAGATGGCAAAAACCTAGTTTCAGGGAGTTTAAGTGTCCTGCTCAAAGTAAGCAATAGAGGGAGAATTTTGACCAAGGTCCTCTGACTATCATCCTCAATTATTTCTCTCCTTCTTGGCTAAACTCCTTGAGAAAGCCATTTATGCAAGGTGTTTCTTCTATTCCCTCTCCCCTAAATCGCTTTTAAACCCTCCGCCATTGGACTTCTGACCTAATCATTTAACTTATACTGCTCTCTCGTGACCTCTGTTTGCCTCAGTTTCCTCATCTGCAAAATGAGTTTAATACACACAGTATTAAATTAAATTAAATTTAATGCACACAATATTGTATTAAACCCCATAGTGATTGTAAGGATCAAATAACATAATAATTGTAATTAGCATGTAGTAAGCACGATATAAATGTCAAATATTGTTATTACCAATGATTGCTCTTAAAAATTTTGTTTTGAACTTAAGAAATAAAACAAGCATTTCTGTAACATAGTAGAATAGAAAAAAAGATGATTGTACACGAAACTGCAAATCTGTTATATACAAGTCACTATTCCTTTTAAGCATATAATAAAGTTGTCTTATAACTTTTTTTTATTTTCCATTTTTTCCCTTCTCCTTCCCCCCCTCCCTGAGACGGCTACCATTAGACACAAATATGCATACATATAAAGCCATTCTGTGCATACTTCTTTTATCAGTGATTTCTCTGCATGCAGATAGCAACTTCCTTCATTTGTCCTTTGCAGTTAATTTGGGTATTTATCAAGTTGTGGTATATGATTGTGATGGAATACTACTGTGTTATAAAAAATGAGGAGCTCAATGATATTAGGAAAACGTTTATAGACTTGCATGAAATAATGAAGAGCCAATGATCTCTTAATTGACAAATCTAATGGACTTATCCTTCTTGACTTCTTTGCAACCTTTGACACTGTCAATCCAATGACATCTCCTCTGGGATATTTTCTCTTCTCTGTTTCCTTGACATTGCTCTCTCCTTGTTCTTCTGCAACCTAATTGTTCTTTCTTAGTCTCCTTGGTTGGATCTTCATCCAGGCCATGTCCATTGTCTGTGAGCATATGCCAAGGTTGCGTCTCATAGAGCCCCTTCTCTTTTCCCTCTATATTATCTTGCTGGAAGATTTCGTCAGCTCCCAGAGGTTCATCACCTTGGAGATTGTTTTTAGATCTGTAGATCCAGCTCTAATTTCTCTCCTAGTGACTAGTCCCATATCACCAATTGCTTTTTGGCCATCTTCAATTGGATGTCTTGTACACTTAAACTCAATCCTCAAACCTTCCACTCTACTGTTACTCTCAAGGGTATCAACATCTTTTCAGTCAATCAGGCTTGAAATCTCAGTGTTGGACTTGCCTCCTCATTTTTCATTCATTCTATATATCCACATGTTGTCAAATCTTTTTTTTTTGCCTTCAGAACAGGTATGTATATGTTCTTTTCACTCACACAGCCAGAACTCTACTGATCTTCACCACCCTCAGTTCAACAGGGAAACCAACAGCTTTCCAATTTATTTCTCTGCCTCAATTCTCTCTCTACCCCAATCCATTCTCTACTAAAAGGAATTTTCCTAAAACACAGCTCTGATAATGTCATTTTTCAATTTAATAAACTTTAATCTCTCCCTGTTACCTCCAGGATCAAAACATGAAATCCTTGGTTTGACTTTTAGAGGTTTTTACCAGTGATGTCAAATTAAAAGGAAGGCACTAAATCATACATAATGATTCCTGTGGGAGCATATTGACTCAGAAAATTATATATTAACATTACCTATGTCCTATTATATTTTTAAAAATTAAACATTTCCCAATTACATTTGAATCTGGTTCAGGCTGTGCTAGGGATTGTTGGGGACATGGTTGTGTGTCTGACACTGCTACTTTTTATAACTTTATCTTTCCAGTATACTTATACTTTCCTTTACACACCTTATAATCCAGCTAGAATGTCCTGGTTGCTATTTCTTGCATATGACATTCAATCTCCTACCTTCATGCTTTTGCATTGGCTGTTACCTATGCAGGAAATTCTCTTGTCCTCCCTCTCTACCTCCTAGCTTCCCTGACTTCCTTCAAAACTCAACTAAAATCCCATATTCTGTAGGATGCTTTCCCCAGTTCCTTTCCACCTCCTCATTTATATTTCTCCACTTTCTGCCTGTGTCTCACACTCTGAGATTCCCTTCCATCTACAATGTGTTTATCTTTTATGAACAGTTGTTCTCACATGGTATCCACCACTAGAATATGAAATGCTTATAAGCAAGCGCCTTATTTTAGGCTTTCTTTGTTTTTTCCAATAATTTAATATACTTTCTGGAACATAATGAGCACTTAAATACTTGTTGTTTGACCAGCTTCAGGACCAGTGTACCATGCTGCCTCCCATCATCTTGATATCCCTATTTCTGCTTCCCCCTGGGTATGGGGAGATCAATCCCTGCTGAAATATTTTTCGTTTCCATTCATGTTTATATCTACAGTAGAATAATCTTGTTCAAGAAAAGATCATACATTTTATTTTATTTTTATATACATCAACTGTGATGAAGCTGTTTATACAGTATTTAATTTACCCCCACAGGCTGTGTGGTTTGTCCTTCATTCTTGAAGATGATGGTGACATTAGGGAGATGATGACATGACTTGCATTGAATTGGATTTGAGTGAGGGAAGGCTGTGCAAAGTTACCTGTCTCACTTTCTCCACCAGAGCCATCTGGGTCCAGTAGCCAGATATAGGTTAGGATGACTAGAGGTGGCCTAGAATGCAGTGGGAGACCTTGGCTTTTTTAAACTAAAGTTTTTCCAAGTTCTCACTTTGAGTGAGGCAGCACCCATTCAGGGAATAGACCTGTTGAAGAAGTGAGTCAAGTGATGGCCCCTTTAATAAAAAAAAATCAAACTGGTAGGGGAAGACCCTCAGGCTTGCTGGACAGAAGAGAAACAATTACTATTTACATTAACTCTGAGCCAGGAGGGTCCCAAAAGTAACCACTGAGAGGTTCTGGGGCAGGGACCTATTGTTGTCCAATCAATGAGATCCATAATGAATTGGGTTTAAGGCATGGCCTTTGAGAAAGAAATCTAGCCAGTAAAGCTCAAGGTATCTAGTTAGGTTTCAGCCATCAAAATTTACATTCCTTTGGGCAGAACACCCCCAGGTAAGGGTATGATAGCCCATTTTGGGAGAGAGAGGAGAAGAGAGGAGAGGAGGAGCTGAGTTGCCCAACTGAAACCGACCAGCTGGGTCACCATTCAGGCAGCTCAGACTGACAGGTTGTGGTTTGTCCTTTATTTTTTGAAGAGAGCCATGACATCAGGGAGATGATGACAGCCTCATTTTCTCCTCCAGAGCCATCTAGGTCCAGTGGCCAGATGTAGATCAGGATGACTGGAGATGACTTAGCACCCTCATAACAGACCCATGAAGTAGGTAATAGAATTATTACAGGTAATGAAGTGAAAGATCAGAGAAGTTAAATGATCTCTTTAAGGTCACACAGTTATTAAGTGTTGGATTCAGAATCCGAGTTCATGCTTAACCATGAAAGATGAATATAATTTGGATAGGCAGAGGGGAGAGAGAAATTGTTTTCTTTGGGTAGGAAAGGGGACAGGGTAAGCAAAGGTGAGGAGGAATCAACATGGGATGTTTGGGAGACAGTGAAAAGACATGGTGGGTTGTGGGCAGTGAGTTCATTTAGGGAAGTAGTTGGAGACAGTAAAAAAGAAGGTTGCAATAGTTGGAAATGTAGATTCATAAGGTGGAACAGCTTGAATGTCCAGATAAGTTTGGACTTTCTCCTGCAGGAATGAAAGATTTTGAATAGGGAAACAATACAATGAAATACATAATTTTGGGAAGAAAGCAGTATGCCACTTTTAACACACACAATTTTAGAATAAATTTTGTATAGTTGACTCAGGACTCAGTTCAATCTTAGCTCTGTCAGACTGACAGAGCTTCTTACCTTCCTTCTCTTGGTCTCAGCTTATTTATTTGAAAAAGTGAGAAGGTTTCACAAGATGATCTCTTAAGCTCTTTCCTATACTCTGCAGGGCTAAGGCTGCTGTCTTGTAAGAATGGTGCCTGGCCAGGGTCTCAACTGTGGATTGAACTTTATTAAATGGAAAAGGGGCAGTTCTAGTTTAGATGAAGATCAGGCATGTGGTGAAGCAAGCCAGTACCAGAAACAGATCAATCAATAAGCTGGAAAGATCCAGGGACAGAAGAAAATGAAAAAAGACCAAAGGAGCAGCAAAACCAGAAATTCTGAGCTTCAAATTATGAGGATGGTGCTGAGTGCTAGGTAAAGAGTTAGAGAGGGGCAGCTAGGTGATGCAGTGAACAGAGCACTGACCCTGGAGTTAGGAGGACCTGAGTTCAAATTTGGCTTCAGACACTTGACACTTACTAGCTGTGTGACTCTGGACAAGTCACTTAATCCCCATTGCCTCCCTCCCCCAAATTAAAGAGTTAGATAGATAATAACCATGAATTTAATTTAATTTAAAGGCCACACAGGTTCTTGTGAGTTTTAAGTCTAGCACTAGCTAGTCCTATTCTCCAGGGTCAAATATTTCCCCGATCTTGTCAACCATCTATTATCTGGAGAGGTCTCCAGCTCCATTAATTTCTATGGATTTTTTCATGGTAATTCCATGTATCAAACTTTAAAATCCTTTGCTTATGTGATTTTGTGGTGAATAGATTAGAGGAGAAGGTAGATAAAAACCTCAGGAAACTATTCCAATAATCTAAGGGTGAGATGATATAATTTTGGACTAAGTGAGGATAATAAAATGGCAAAAGAAGGTTTTGAGAGAGATTTTGAATAAAGGATTGATAGTATTTGATGACTCAATCAAATGAGAAGTTAAAAGGATTTCTAGACTGAGAAATTGGGAGACTAGGAAAATTGTGGTAACATTAAAAAAATAAGAAGATTAGACAGGGAATCTGGTTTTGAGTCAAAATTGATGAGTTCAGTTGTGGATATTTTGAATATAAAGTGATGTTGGAAATGAAGGATAGATAGTTGAATTTGTTTTTGAATTTGAGTGAGAGGTCATACCTAGAGATTTAGGAACCATCCCAAATGATTTTTTTTGGTAATTAACAATAAAAGCAATGGTATTTTATGTTTTTGATATCTTTCAATTGATTGTGAAATTGTACACCACTGTTGAACATTATTTGTGAAAATCTGCTTGTTCCATACAAATGTTTTTAATGAGAATATCATTTATTCAGGTATAGATAACTCACATAAAGGTTGTATATTGATGCGAAAGTGGGCATATCAGTCTGTAGTTATTAGTGTTTTTTTCTGTCACCTTTTTGGTATTAATAAGTTTTGCAATTTCCCCCAACCCTTAATTTTCTTCTTCAGAAATCTTGAATATCAATTCAAATTAACTTTGTTAGTTGTGTTATGTCTAGAATGGATTTCCTCTTATATATACTTGATCCATTCTAGAGGTTGTCCCTATCTATATTATCTTTAATGACATTTCTATCTCCTTTATAAACATATCTGGGACTGGGATGTTGGGGTCCAACTGAAGACCCCAAGAATGATGGAACTACCATCCTTGATGGAGAAAAAATTTTGTTATAATAATTTCGGTGAATTTTCTATGTTTTCTTCTGTTTCTTGTCTTCCTTCCACTTTTCATCTTTAAATGTCCTTGGGATAAATCTGCTTAGTTGGATATCCTGACAGCATTCTTTAAACTGGTTTTATTGCCTACTGCTTCTTTCTCCTTTTCAAGTGGATTACTGTTCATAATTGTCTATTGTCCTTCTTTGCAAGATTTTACAAATAAATTTATATTATAATCAAATGTTTTTTTGGCAGCTATCTCTTTGTTGGGCAAGTAAGATATTTGATAACAAAGGTACTTTCTGGACTTTTGTTGTTGAGATCTCCTTGCTGTGGCAATTAATTTTTCTTGGTCAAATTTCTGAGCAAAATTATTATAGTCAGTGTCAACATAATTTCTGTTGTCTATTTCCCATTTTTGATGATCAATTGTTTTTAAAAATAGATTGTACACTCTCTCTTTTTCTTATTATTCTGTCTTTCTAAAAGCTAGTTATGGTCTTAGTTCTGATGAGTCAATGATCTGACTATGTACAGATAGCTGATTTAGAGATGACTCTGATATTTTTTACCTGTCTTTTTAGCATATAATCTATTTTCACCAGAAGGTGTGAGTTGCTAACTGTGTCATTGTGAGGAACAGTAGAGATTTTACTCCAATTGCTCCTTACAGTGTGGAGATGACCCTGCATTCTCAAAGCCTGTGCCAGCAGGGTTTAAGCTCTGGCAGGTTCTACCATACTGGAAAGACTTCAAATATGGGCCTGGAAGAAGACCAAATCTGCTTTCCAAGGAGCAATGTAGCTAAATATGAAGTGATTCATTCCCAAAAGGATGGCCAAATGGTGATTCATTTTTTTTTTTTTGGCAATGCAACCAACTGAAAAAAGAAAAGCCCTTATCGTTGTGAGAGCTCTTCCGCTTCTGCAGTAACAATGACAGTATGGCAGGAAAGGAGACAGAGAGGGCCAACAGTCACACAATAAACCTGAATTTGACTGTTGATACTCAAGATGTAAGATCCATGACCAATGACCAACCAGTATATGTATCGCCAGAAGAGATGAATCATGTCAATCTTGACATTCTTACTATAAATGAAACCAGAAGAAAGAAGGAACTTGCAATAAAATGGAAAGATGGGTCAGAGGTACTCTTTGGGGAAGCAAGATAAAGTTTTAAATATTGTTTGAGTGGATTTTATTCTATGTCTAAAGATAAGAAGGATCATTATGGGATATTGGGTCATGACATATTGTAGTACTAATTCTAAGTATTTGAAAAAAGAGCATCATTAAAACTATTATAACATATACACTGAAGTTGGTTATTAAGGATGATAAATACAAAGAAATTTTTCAAAGAACTTAATAAGATCCTCTAAATTAAATCAGTACGTACTCTGATACCTGGAGACTTCAATATAAAATTGGGTAAAGGAGAGAATGGGGAGAAATAGTTGGGAAGGCATGGTTCAGGGAGGGCAGCTAGTTGGCAGAGTGGAAAGAACGCTGGTTCTGGAGTCAGGAAGACTCATCCTCCTGAGTTCAAATCTGACTCTAAGACACTTACTAGCTGTGTGACCCTAAGCAAGTCATTTAACCCAGTTTGCCTCAGTTTCCTTATCTGTAAAAGGAGCTGAAGAAGGAAATGACAAACCACTTCAGTATCTTTTCCAAGAAAACCCCAAATGGAGTCACAAAGAGTCAGAGACAACAGAAAATGACTGAATAACCACATGATTCAGGGAGAAAGAATGAGAATGAAAAAAGAGTTATAGATTACATAGAAGCTCCATGCCTCTGTATCATAAACAAATATTTTTTTTCCACAAAAGAGTTGGTATGCACTGAACATTCGTGATAAACACCAAACAATATATTGAACCATGTGTGTCATTTGTGTACTATGTATGTTGGTCCACGTGGGTTGTCTAACTGAGGCTCTGGGAGATGTTAGGATCAATATTTCTGAAATCTTGCCTATCCCTTTCCAAGAGAGATTTTTATTTCTACCTGTAGAGGAGCTGAGAAAAGGCGATGAGGCTGACCATTCAACTTTCCTTAGGGTAGAATGATATCTATCTACCTCCATAGTATTGTTAGTCTAGAGGAAATAATTTTTAAGTTGCTTCCATCATCATTGTTCTTTGAAGAGGAAAAAGGATAAAACATATCTAAAGGCTTGATTCCCTTCTGACTAAATACTAGTTACACAAAAGATCATCACAAATAGTAAATAGCAAATAAACCCACTTATCTAAGCAGATAGCAAACAGAAATCAGAGAAGTATCATAGATTAGAATGTACTTGACAATACACAGTGTTAATTGTTAGTTGTGAGATATCTCACTTCAGGTGAAAGAGTCCTCGGGCTCACCCAAGGGGGAAATTGCCCAGTCTCTGGGGAGGTAAGCTGGGAATCAAAGAAGTGCTGAAGTGCTGCTTGTTCTTCATATCCTCTTCTCCCAAGTCTCCTGTCCTTCTCTTTCTCTGCGTCTTTGTCTTGCTTTTTCTTCATCTCTGTTTTTCTTTGTCTATTTGTCTCTCTCTTAGCACAATCAACTAGTTCTATAACAAGTTATGACAGAGAAAAAGATGGTTCAAAGATTGGATGCCCATAGTGACATTTTTCAAGTGAAGGAAAGGGCATGGTACTTCCCTTCCATTTGTTGACTTCAGGAGTTCACAGATTGTGGGCCAGGTCTGCAGGAACACCCAGGGGCAAACTTTGCCATTCATTCTTTCCCTATTGAAGATGAGGATGGGCCAGTGGTAATGCTTGTCTTACTGTGTGCTGTCTGACTTGCCCCATAAATGCTGGTACCCAAGAACACGGCTGATGCTACAGAAACCAGTTAACTGTATGCCTGGAGCCCTGACCATTGTCTCTGTTGAGGCAGGGCTGGTCACAGAGCACTGGCAAGTAGCACTTGCAGTGTCTGAATTCCTAGTTAGTGTCACATTTGCCATTAGAATAGGTGACAGGCAAGTGAGTTTGCATGAACTAGAGGAGAAAATACATCTCTAATCAAAACCAATTTAAGAAGTTTTTATTGAGTACCTTCTATGTTTAAAGCACTGTCCTAGTTTGCAATGAGTGTTTTAGCTTGGTATAGTTCAATTTTCAAAGAAAGCTTAATCAGAGAATCATGTATTTCAGAGCTAGAAATCACATAATCCAAACTTGGATTGGATTTGAATAGGATAAGTGCTGTATACCTGTTGCTTAGCATAGCGCCTGGCACATTGTAGGTGCTTAATAAAGATTTACTTACTGACTGATTGATAAGAAGAGTCCACAAAATTATGATTTTACAAAGTTTGTAAATTAATATTTATTTTATTTTCATTCATCAAATATGAATTTACCTTGTAGTACTTACACATTACATTACTAGAAGTTGAAGGAAAACAAAGAAATATGTCAAGTCAAATTGCCAAACATTTATCAAGTACCTACTATGTGCCAGACACTGTGCTAAATGCTGGGATAAACAGAAAGGCAAAAGACAGTCCCTGTTCTCAAAGAGCTCACAGTCTAACAAGATTCCTATTCTCCATTCTCTCCAAAACAAACATGCTTAAAGGTCACACAAAGAATCAAGATAGTATAAGAAAACAATTAAACAACCATTTCAGGCAAAGACTACAACAGGGTGACTCAGGCAGTAAGCTGTAGGAATGGCCTCAATTTTATTTTATTATTTATTTATCTATTTATCTCTCTCTCTATTTATTTATCCATTCATTTATTTATTTATTTTTAATTTATTTGATTGACTTGTTTGTTTACTTTTAGTTTACAAGTTTCAGTTCCAGAATCACTTGAATTTTGGATTTTTCTCCCCTTCCTCCCCACCCCCACCCCTGCCATGATGGCATACAATCATGTATAGGATCTGCAAACTCTTTCACATTGTACAATAGTCTGGTTGTATAGGTGTTATAGCCAATGGAGTGAACAATGAGAAAAGGGAAACAAAAACAAAACATAGAAAAGAATGATAGCATGCATTGCTTCAGTCTCCATTTAA
>JAQQSW010003774.1:0-14611 GCA_028646575.1 Pseudocheirus occidentalis | reverse complement strand
CTGCCTTCCTGCCTTCCTGCCTTCCATTTCTCATCCTTCAAACACCTAAAATAAACTCTTATTACCAAGACATATATTTACCTCTCTCTACATTCATGCCCTTAAGCACGTATAGTGTAGCAACACATGATACCACAGGTACTATCATGTTGGAAAGTCTCAAAGTATTGTCCGGGCAAGAGATTATGTTTGCTTTTTCATGACAAGCCTAGTCAAGTACAGTGAGGCTTTCCAGCAGGAGGCTGGCTAATTGAAAAGGAAAACTTTGACCATGGCAAACCTTCAAACAGAGGAAAAAAGCAAAGTGGCCCTCAGGATGGTATGACCCACTTCTGCAGTAATGGTGACAGAGTGCTGGAAAGGTGGGGGATTCGGGGAAGGAAGGGAGATACTGAGAATCACATAGTCTTACAAAGATCATCTATAAACAATGACAACTGTTGGTACTCCACATATAAGTACTTTCTCTAGTGACCAACATTCGGATATAGGCACTGAAGGAACCGAATTCTATCAATGTTGACATTCTCATCATAAATGAAACTAGAGCATAAAAGGATCTGGGTTTATTGGAAGGATCTCACAGATTCTCCTTGGAGAAATAAACAAAAAGTTGTGGAATAGGTTTCACGGGGCACAATCTTGCATTGGTTAGACCCTTTTAAATGTAATTGTAATTTATAGGTCAACATCTACCATGGGGGAAGAAGTGAAGAAATCCTGTGAAAAATTTGACAAGACTCTCCATATTAAGTCAATATATGCTTTAATTATACATAAATACTTGGTTACTTTGATTTTGTAAATGGAAATGGTTGACAAAAATGTTGTTGCATATGGCTGTATACCTGAAAGACTTGTAAGTTATAAGTATTAGTCTCAGGTCTATGTATCATGATTTCTTCAAGAAAAGAATTTGAGGTGCTAGACAAGTTGATCACATGGCATTTTTTAAAAAGTGAAACAGATTTATCAAGCAGCAAACAACTGGTTACTGATGTTTGAGTCATTTTCAGATGAGTTGTTTGTGTTATCAGACTAATAATGTTAGAATAAATACTAAAATCATACCAAAAAAGAAGGAATAATGGTAAAAAAAAAACAGATGTGGCATGAAATTGAGTCCAAGGAGCTGAAATAAAGTAAATAGGTAAAAGGCTAGAAATAAATTAGAATTATCACTGAGATAAATGAAAAGCCCCAAGAGACAGAATTTCTGGATAATTAATCATCAATATTAGGCTAGAAAATAATCAAAGTGATGATCAGTGGTCTTTCTAGGTAACCAAAGACAAAGAGATGGAGATCACTGAGTGCTTAAATAACTTTGGAAAAGTGAGTACTCCCTGACAGCTGGAGACCAACTCTGATTGGGAAACCTTATTTACAAATATTATATAAATGCTAATTATTGTTTTAATAATAATCTTTTTAAGAATTTCCTAGACCTCCATCATTCTATTCCTTTGGTGTCAGTCATTTATGATTTATTGGCTATCTTTTTAATGTAATGACATTTAATTTTCTTTCCACATACTTACACACCATTTTTTAACCATTAAAAAGAAGTAACAGAGATTAAATTCAAATACTTTTCTAAAAAAAAAACAGTGCAATAACCTTACTCATTAGGTATTTTTAAAAGTAATGAGAGGGTTCCTACTGAGACCTGGACATGACTTAAAAGATTTATCAAATGATTGCTAAATTGTGACTATTTAATGTTGTCTATATTAATCCATCACAAAACTAATTAGAAAAACTTCTATTATAATACAACAACACTCAGGTGCAAATTTATAGACTAGGGTTTGGGGTCTTTTATCTTAAAAGTTTAAATTTATGGATGTTTTTCCCCAAATAATGAAGTTGAGGTAAGCATTGGCAGCTAGGTGGCACAGTGGATAAGAGAAGTGGGCCAGGAATCAAGAAGATCTGAATTCAAATGTGGCCTCAGACACTTACTAGCTCTGTAAACCTGGACAAGTCACTTTACCATTTTTCCTCAGTTTCCTAATCTGTAAAATGAGCTGGAGAAGGAATTGCAAATCACTCCAGTATCTTTGCCAAGAAAGCCCCAAATGAGGATACAAAAAGTCAGATATGACTGAAATGACCTAAAAGCCACAATCATCCTAACCTACCTAAGAATGGCTAAAAAAAATTAATAAACTTTAAAAAAAGAACTTTGCACATTGATTTTTGAAACAGCAAAGAATCATGTTAAAACAACCACCAGATATCAACTATAAATTCACTTTTTAGAATTCTATAAAGATCTAATTTGGAGTTTTCTAGGATGAAAGAGGTGATACTTTGGAGAAAATGAATGTGTACATAGGAAAAGAATGTAGACATAGGAGCCGAAGGCAAACCTTGGAATCAAGACTGCAGGGTTTCAAGGCCCAACTCTAACATCTGCTGACTATGTGACCCTGGCCAAATCCCTTACTCTCTTCTCCATAATCAATTACAGAGAATTTATGAGTCTGCATTAATAATGAGAGTTCCCCATAGAAATAAAATCACAGGTCCTGTGCAAAAAAAAAAAAGTGGAGGTGGACTGGGCATGTTTCTTTTACTGGTTTTCAAAGACACCAGAAGACTATTTCAAAAAATACTGTGTGCTTATAACTGCAGAAATCATGTCTTCTAATTCATTTTTTTTTCTTCACAATGCTCACTTCATTTGATGGTCAGCGTACAGTGAGTTCTCAGAATATACTGGTGACAGACTTTTGGATGATATATTCTGTAAGAAATGGTATTTCTGATACTTTGTGGGGGAAAAAATCATGAGAAAAATCTCTTGCCAAAATTATTTATTGCAATCAAGAGACTATTTAAAACTTGATATCCTACAGGATCCAAAAAGTAAGACATCTGCTGAGATGAAATAAAATTATATCAGCTTAAAAACAAGTGCCTAGAAGACAGTCTATATGAATGAACTTTGTAGTTCTTGTTCATAAACCTATACAAGGTTTCAGCCTTTTAAATATAGCATTATTTTCAGCAAGAAGAGAGAAACACAAATAACTCTTTCCTTCATTGAGATAACTTTCCAAATTTCATCTTTTAATGATTGTTCATTGATACATTGTTATATATTAAATAAATTTCCTCTACTGTCTCTTCCCCTATACCCTCTGGAAAATCATATAACAAAGACTTTTTAGCAAGGATAAAAAAGAGAAACATCATCAAAGTCAATCAATACATAAAAATAAAATTTATGAAATACCCCAAACCCATAGGGCTCCCACCTTGGCAAAACAGTGGGTGGAGCTGTCCCTGTATCTCTCTTTTTAGGTTTTACATTCTTTAATGAAGAGGGTGATAGCTGATCTTGGGACATTAGATTACTCAATGCATGAAAGAAAATTTAAGAATTAAAAGTATGGTTACTGAAATATGAAAATTTCTGTAAATGAAGATAAAATAATTTATTCATAAAAACTCAAAAATATACATAAGGACCATAGAGAAATCATGGATTTTCCATTCCTTACACTTATGAAACCTTCACTTTTGCAGCTCTTATTATTCTAAGTCCTTAAATTTTTCACTTTGCTAATTATTTTACAGGGTTCACCAAGGTGAGGTTCAGGTAATATGCCAAGATAGAAAATAACTAGAGATAAGGGAAAGAGAAGAAAGAGAAGAAACAGAAAAGAGAAGGTAAAATGTCCTTACTCTAAATGAGGAATAAAAAGCAAGAATATATATCCCAAGAATATCCTGTATGGGATAAAAAATAGAGATTTTATTATTTTTGTTAATGTCTGATATTCTTTGCTAAATTTCCAAAGTGAAGGGGAAAAAAGATGAAGAAAGGCACTTTCTTTTTAGCCATAAGTGGTTTACAAGAAAAAAAAATCCCCTCCTGATGTCCAAAAAGCTTATAAATTCATAATGAAATCTAGATTCACTTTATAAATGTCTATGGGAAAGTTCCATTCAGTAAACTTCAGTAACCTGCAAAGGGCAGGAAAAAGGGCTAAAGAGGGAACACTGACTTTAGAATCATGAAGTGAAATGCAAGTCTTTGAAAAAAGCTCAATGAGGTTTTGTCTTAGATTCTTTTAGAGTGTCTCAAATATTAATTAGGAAACATAGAGAATTTTCAATAGAGTATATATGGTCCAGAAAATACCGTGGATACTTTCTGGATGAATAATATTAGAGAATAATAAATTTATTATTGATTATTCTGGGTTGGTTTTACTGCTAGAATCTCAGTGTGATTTCATATCATTTCATCAGTTTTGAGGTTGACATTTTCAATTTATTCTGAAGTATTAAAAATTTAAATGAGAATTTCAAGAAGTAGCTATTCAGTGTTTTTTTTAAACTACAATAGGGCATACGCAAGTGTTATATTACTATGAGACAGTATGTTTAATGTTTCGATATTATTGAGTTCTATAAATGACTAACTCTATTTATTCACAGTTAATTTCAAGAATAGTTATGTATTTTTTTCCTGAAGGAAAAATTCCTCCTTCCCTGGTTCTACCAAGGAAATGACTACTTTGCTTTGAAACATATCAATTAAAGGCTTTTCCATTACAGATATAAGCAAGATTCCATTTTGTGATGCTAGGACCATATTTGATAGGAAAGATTTCCCATGGCTATATATCATTCTAGTTAGGATTAAAGGTTTTCTTCACCTTTTCTTGAATATTTTAAAGATTTTAAAATATATTTTTGGACTTTGTAAGTCTTTCTTACTGCTACCTTCCAACTACTCTAATTTAGTTTAATCTTGGAATAGGTTTCTACTTCCCATTGCCAAATGATACTGAAGTTGAGAGTGGGTGGGAGGGGTGTTGTTGATCAGAATAAAATGAACAGAAGGAAGATATGATGTTTGTGATTAGTAGAAGAAAAAAGAGACAATGAAATAAAAGAGAGAAAAATTTAAAAAAAAGAAGAAACATAATATTTTTTGAGATTTAAAACTGTAAATATGTTTCAATCAGTCCTACACATTAGAGGTTAACTTTGTTTTTTTCTCTCTCGTTGTTCTTTGTTTAGGCTAGTATTTCATCAATGTAGGGAAATCCCAGTAAAGAAACACCATGAACCATACACATCAGCCATTAGTCTGCAATTTCAAAATACAAATAAATCAAATTGTAGCCATAACTTTTTGCATAATCTTTATATTTAGAACTAGGTTCTTTAACATACTGCTACTCAACAATTTCTACTTCTTCTTGCAGTTGATACTTGAATGAAATCTTTTTGAAGCTTTATAATTTCATGAAAGCAAGTTTTAAAACTGCTCTGGGATCAGATATTGCAAGTAGATTTATATTCAACCTATTAAGAGATGTGAAATTCAAGATCTCTTAAAATACTAGCATTTCAAAGTGGCTATGAATTTTTTTTGGTGGGGCAAACCATGTGCAAAACAACAAAAATGATAATTTTATCCTAAGGTGCTAGATGGCATAGTGGGCAGAGCCCTGGCCCTGGACTCAGGAAAACCAGAGTTCAGATCTGGCCTTAGGTGCTTAATAGCTTTGCAGTGTGATCCTAAGCCACAAAACCTCTCTTTACCTAGGTTTCCTCATCTGTACAATGGGAATAATTTTCACACCTTGCTCATAGGCTTGTGAGAGTAAAATGAGATTTTTGCAAAATTCTTTTCAAACCCTCAAAAGCTTTCTTTATTGACATACAGTCATGTCCAACTCTTTGTGACCCCATTTGAGGTAGGGACATGGGAGTGTTTGGCCATTTCCTACTTCATTTTATTTTACAGATGAGGAAACTGAGGCAAACAAAATTAAGTAGCTTGCCCAGAATCACACAGCTACTAAGTGTATCAACCTAGAATTGAATTCACGAAGAAAATTCTTCCTGACTCCAAGCCCTATATTCCATCTACTGTGCCAGCTAGCTATGTCCTAAAAAACTATCTGTCTCAGAAATTTGTCTTTTTGCTCCTCCTCCACCACCTCCAATTGTTATCATCATTATTATCATATAAAATAATTTTTGAAGTTCAGTAATCAACTGAAATTTGCATTTCTTTCTTTGTGCTGTCTTCCTTAAAAAGCCAGGTGGTACTTGTGGTTTCAAATTGTATGAATGACTGTCAAAGTTATTCCTCTATTCCAGTGGTTCTCAACCTTCCTAATTCTGTGACACTTTAATACTCATATGTGGGCATCATATGGACCCACCTGGAGACCGATAGAGGAGTCATGTCTTGGTTCCTGAGACCATCAGAAATATGTGTTTTCCGATGGTCTTAGGAGACTCCTGTAAAAGGGTCGTGTGACACCCCCCTCCCCAAAGGGTTCACAACCCACAGGTTGAGGACCACTGCTCTTGTCCTTATTTCTTCATATTGGAAGAAGCTTATTTTACACACTCTACCCTCTATGACATCTAACAGGGGTGAGAATGTAGTAGGTGACCAATAAAGACCTATAGATAAAAAAGATGATATAAAAAGTGTCTATATATCCTGAAAACGAATAGGAGGCATATTGGGGAAAGGCATGACCCTCTGAAATATCCGCTGGGGGTTTATTAAAAGTAAATCAAAGGCAATTAAGTCAACAACAGATGTCATGGAGAGGTTGAAAAAAGTGGAAGAGTCAATGTCTAGTCCCTTCTATCCAAAAGACATTCAATATATTTTTATTGATATACAATAAGCTAAGAGCTCCATAATTGAAGAACAAGTTAAAAATTTCAGTGGGTTAAAATATCTTAAACTCAGGATTAGTTAATAAGTTTTGAAAAAGTGATGATTATAAAATACCATATAGAGTATTGTTTCCTGGATGACATCTTAGAAAAGGATGCCCAAGTGAAAATCCCATACATAACGAAGAATCTGGAAGGTGTTAACATCTGTCTAAAGGTCTAATTGATAAACCATATAAACTTGTTCATTAATGAGAGTCGAGCAAATATACTACTGTCCTTGCATCCATGATGGATGATGCATGTATGATATTGTTTGTACTTTCTTCAATAATTAAGGTATTAGTTGTTTTTTTCTACCTCTTTTTCTCTTTTATTTTAAATATTTGCTTTAAAGGAAAACACTCTGGATAGGAGAGTAAGGGCTAAAATTAAAAATGAATGTGATTTTAAATTATATTATTAATTTTTTAAATTTCTTTTAATATTATTTGAAATTCTGAGTTCCAAATTCTATACATGCTTCCCTCTCCTCCCCAGCCCAAGATGGTGAGCAATGAAGTATAGATTATACATGTGCAATTATGTAAATCATTTTCCTATTAGTGGTTTTGTGTAAGAAGATTAAATAAAAGTAAAAAATGAAAGTGAAAAATATCATACTTCAGCCTCTATTCAATCAATATCAGCTCTTTCTCTGGAGGTAGATACTATTCTTTAACATGAGTCCTTTGGGATTGTCTTGAATCACTGTATTGCTGAGAATAGCTAAGTTAGTTATAGTTTTTCATTAAACAATATTGCTATTACTGTACAGCATTCTCCTGGTTCTATTCACACTTTATTCATCAGTTCATGTAAGTCTTTACATTTTTAAAAATAAAATCATGCTTGTTATCACTACTTATAGCACAATAATATTATAGCAATAATAATATAGCACAATCATATGCCACACATTTTTTAACCATCCCTGAACTGATGGGTATTCCTTTGATTATTAACTACCACAAAAAGAGCTACTCTAAATATTTTTGTACAAATGGGTCATTTTTCCTTTTTCTTTTTCTTTCTTTTGAATGTCTCTGGAATAGAGACCTAGCAGTGTTATTGTTGGATTTGATGGTATGCAGTTATATAATGCTTTGGGCTTAGTTCCAAATCACTCTCCAGAATGGTTGGGTCAGTTCACAACTCCACCAACAGCATGTCAGTGCCCCAGGTTTCCCATGTCCCCTCCAAAACACAACATTTTCCTTTTTTGTCATATTAGCCACTCTGATAGGTGTGAAATGCTTTAATTCAGAATTGCTTTAATTTGCATTTCTCTGATCAATAGTGATTTAGGATAGGGCTTCTTGAACTTTTTCCACTCACAAGTCCTTCAGTGCATCTTAAAAGCATTTTTTTCATCGAACTATAGGTAGCTTCAATTTCTTTGTCTGAAAACTACTTGTTCATATCTTTTGACCATTTATCAATTGAGGAATGGCTGGAAATGAGGTCTTTATCAGAGATACATGTTTTCTTTATAATTTTGGTTGCATTGGTTTCACTTGTGTAAAAACTTTTAATTTTTATATAATCCAAATTATCTGTTTTATATTTCGTAATTTTCTCTATATCTTTTCAGTCCTAAATTCTTCCCTTATCCATAAATTTTACAGATAAATTATACCATACTCTTCTAATTTGCTTATGGCATCATCATTATGTGTAAATCATGTACCTATTTTGAACTGATCTTGGTATACAGCATGAGATATTGGTCTATACCTAGTTTGTGCCATATTGTTTTCCATGTTTCCTAGCAATTTTTGCCAAATAATAACTTTTTGTTCCAGAAGTTTAGATTTTGAGGTTTATCATATACTAGATTACTGTGGTTGTTTATTATAAGGAAATGTGTACCAAATCCATTCCACTGATCTACCACTTTATTTCTTAGCCAATATCAGATTTTGTTGATAATTGCCACTTTATAATACAGTTTGAGATATGTTATGACTAAAACATCTTACTTTGCATTTTTAAAAAATGATCCCCGTCATATCCTTGAGTTTCTGTTCTTCTGGATGAACTTTGTTAATTTTTTCTAGCTTTATGAATAATTCTTTGGTGGTTTGATTCATATGGCACAGAATAAAGAGACTGAATTAAGTAGAATTGTCATTATTATTGTATTGGTTTGGACTACCCATAAGCAATTAATATGTCTCCAATCATTTGGATCCAACTTTATCTGTATGAAAAGTGTTTTACAGTTATGTTCATATAACTGGGGTTTGTCTTGGCAGGTAGACTTAAGTATTTTCTATTTCTGCTCTTTCTGTCTCTTGTTACTGGGCTTTTTTGGAAAATATAGAAATGCTCATTATTTAGGTGGGTATATTTTGTGTCTTGCAACTTTGCTAAAGTTGTAAATGAATTCAAGTAGTTTTTCAATTAATTTTCTAGGGTTTTCTAAGTATACATCTCCAAAGAGTGATAGATTTGTTTCCTTTTTGTCTATTCTAATTTCTTTCATTTCTTTTTCTTCTCTTTTTACAGAACAAATTCATTTATAAGGGAATTTGTTCTGTGATGTTTGTATTCAGTCAAAGAGCCCCTCACTTACGTACTGAAAGGGCCACATGTGGCCTTGAGGCTGCTGATTCTCCTCCCCTGATTTACATAGTATCGGCATTAATTGTTCTTTGACCATTTGGTAGAATTCTCTTGTGAATTCATCTGTTATTGAGGATTTGAATTTCCTTAGAAAGGGTTAAGTACTTTATTTTTTTCTTCTGTTAATCTGGACAATTAATATTTTTGTAGATATTTTTCCATTTCATTTAGATTGTCAAACTTATTGACACAAATCAGGCAAAATAGTTCCTAGCAACTGTCTTTAATTTTCTGTACATTGATGGTGAATTCAACCTTTTCATTTTTGATACTAGTAATTTGATTTTCTTCTTTTCTTTTTAAAATCAAATTAACCAATGGTTTGCTTATTTTCTTTTATTTTCATAAAACCAACTTTTAGTTCTATTTATTAGTTCAATGATTTTCTTACTTTCAATTTTATTAATCTCTCCTTTGATTTCAGGATTTCAATTTGTTCTTTTAATTTGTTCTTTTTCTACTTTTTTTAGTTGCAAGCTCGATTCACTGATCTCATTTTTCTCTATCGATGTAAGCAATTAGAGATATTCATTTTCCCCTACTTACCACTTTGGCTGCACCCCATAAATTTTTGTATGTTGTTTCACTGCTGTCATTTTCTTTAATGAAATTTTCAATTATTTCTATGATTTGTTCTTTGATCCACTTGCTTTTAAGATTAGATAATTTAATTTACAATTAATTTTAATCTCTCATTCCATTGTCCATTATTGAATGTAATTTTGTATTGCATTATAATCCCAAAAGGATGCACTTACTGTTTCTACTATTCTGTATTTGGTTGTAAGGGTTTTATGTCCTAACATGTAGTTAGTTTTTGTGTAGGTGCCATGTACTGCTGAAAAAAGATGTTTTCCCTTCTATTCCCATTTAATTTTCTCCAGAGATCTATTTTATTTATTTATATATATATATATATACATATATATATATATATATATATGTGTGTGTATATATATAATTTCCAGAATTTTATTCACCTCCTTAACTTATTTTTTGCTTTTTTTTTTCATTAGCTTTATCTAGTTCTGAGAGGGACATTTTTCCTCCCGTAACTCACCAAACTTGTCCTTCAAACATTTAGATGCTATAACATTTGTTGCGTATATGTTTAGTATTAATAGAACTTCATTGTCTTTCATCTATTTTTGCTTTTGCTTTGTTTGAGATCACGATTGCTACCTCTACATTCTTTGTTTCAACTGAAGTATAATAGATTCTACTACAGTCCCTTGTGTTTACCTGGTATGTATCTCTTTGCTTCAAATGTGTTTCTTGTAAACAACATATTGTAGGCTTCTGATTTTCAATTCATTCCACTATCTGCTTCCATTTTATGGATGAGCTTATCCCATTCTGATTTGTGGTTATGATAACTAACTCTGTATTTCCCTTCATGTTATTTTTCCACTTGTTTATCCATCCCTGACAACCCACCCTTGGCCTCCTCATAAATATTTTGCTTCCAATAATCACCTTCCCTAATATACTTTCCCATTTATCAGTTCCTCCTCCCCATCCTATTATCCCTTCCCTTTTTACTTTCTTATAGGATAAGCTAGATTCCTATATCCAACTGACTGTGTTTGTTATTCTCTCTTTCAGCCAATTTTGATTAGAGTAAGGTTTAAGCTTTGCCTGTCAGTCCCCATCCCCATCTTTTCTTTCATTTTAATGGCTCTTTCATGCCTCATTTTATGGAATAATTTATCCCACTCAAACTACCACCACCCCCTTCTTCCAGTGAAATTTTCTTTCTTATTGCTTTCTTTTGTTTTCTGGGAAAACATCCCATCAAAGTCACTTTATATCCACACCTTCTTCTACATATAATCCTTCTGATTGCTGTTATAGTAACAAAGTTGTTAAGAGTTACAAATATTATCTTTCCATGAAGAAATATAAACAGTTTAATTTTAATGTCTTTTGTTTTCTTTCTTGATTCTTCTTTTAACTTTTTATTTTTCCTTCGGGTCTTGTAGGTCATTTATTTTTAATACAGCTCTGGTCTTTTGATCAGAAATGCTTGAAAGTCCTCTATTATGTTAAATATCCACTTACCCCCCCCCTCCCCGAAAGATTATATTCACTTTTGCTGGGTAGGTTATAATTGGTTGCAATCTTATCTCCTTTGCCTTCCTGTATAACATATTCAAAGCCCTCCAGTTTTTAATGTAATCTGTACCTGCACAATATTTGAACTGATTCTTTTTGGCTGCTTATAATATTTTCTTCTTAATCTGTGAGCTCTGGAATTTGGCTATGATGTTCCTAGGAGTTTTCATTTGGGGATCTCTTTCAGGGAGTGATTACTGGATTCTTTCAATATCTATTTTGCCCTTTGGTTCTAAAATATCAGGGCCGTTTTCTTTGATAATTTCTTGAAAGATGTTATATAGGTTTTTTTTTCTTTATCATGGCTTTCCGGTAGTCTAGTAATTCTTATATTAGCTTTCCTGGGTGTTTTTTCTAGTTCAGTTTTTCCAATGAGAAATTTCACATTTTCTTCAGTTTTTTTTTTTTAGTTTTTGGATTTTATTGTATCTTGATGTCTTATGGAGTTATTAGTTTCCACTTGTTCAATTGTAGTTTTTGAAGAATTAGTTTCCTCAGTGAGCTTTTGTACTTCCTTTTTCATTTAGGCAATTCTAGTTTTTAGGGAGCTACTTTCCTCAGTAAAATTCTCTCTCTTTCCATGCTGTTGACTCTTTTTTCATGATTCTCTTGCATTATTCTTATTTTTCTCCCCAAAATTTCTTCTGTTTCTTTGATTTTCTTTTAAAATCCTTTTTAAAGCTCTTCCAGGAATTATTCTGGGGCGTAAGAATAAATGTTAATATTCTTTGAGGTTTCACCTGTAACCATTTTGACACCATTATACTCTTCTAAATTGATGCCTTGATTCTCCCTATCACCATAGTAACTTTCTGTTGTCAAGCTCTTTTTTGGTTTTTTTGCTTATTTTTTTCCTCTTTGTGTGTGTGTGTGTGTGTGTGTGTGTGTGTGAGTGTGTGTGTGTGTGTGTGTGTGTGTGTTATAATGTGAGAGCTGGGCTCTGATTCTTTACTATCACAAACTCTTTGTTTTGGGATTCTATATCTTCCTGCTAGCTTTTCCTGGGCTTTCTCTGGAAGGCAGGCTTCCCTTCTGATTTGTACAGGGAGGCCACTCTGTTGGCCTCCCCTGGGTGTGGGGTCTAGCTGCTGGTCTCCTCCAGGGTTGCAGCCTTGCTACTGCGGTGCTTTGTATTCTTTCTGGTGATGGATCCTGGAGGAGGGATCTTGGTGGTGGTCAGCCCTAAATCTGGGGCCCTGCTTCTCAGTTGCTATGGCAACAGGGTCTCTCTGTGTATAGGCCCCAGGGGTAGGGAATTGCTGTAGGCCATCCCCAGGGTATGGATTTACTACAGGTCAGCAACAGTGACTTGCTGGAGTGAGGTTGCTAGAATGGAGCCTTACTATGTTTCACAGTCTAACCATTTGCCTAGGGGGCGGCTGGCTTACAGGAAGGTGAGGCCCCAGGCTTGAAGCCTTCCTAAAGGCCCTCTCCTCTAAGACCAGCTGCTGCTTTTGCTCTTGGAAATCACTGCCCTACCACCCCAGTGAGATAGACTTATCCTGCTGAGCTAGTAAGCTACTTCCTTGCTCCTGGATCAATTCTGAAGTAGTTTTCTACTTGTTTGGAAGAGAATTTGGGAGGTCTCCACAGAGTTCCCTCCTCACTCCACCATCTTGGCACCAGTAGATGAATTAAACAACAACAAAGGAATCAATGTCTTTTAGTGAAATGATTACTTGAGGTCACAAAGGACTTAAGTCTTAATTCCATGTAGGTTTTCTTTATATTAGGTGAGATGTTTAATTCCTTTTAAATGCTTCAGAAATAGCATTGAATAGTGGAAAGAACATTGAAATCAGAACCAGGAGACTTTACCTCATTTTTTTAACTCAGTTGCTAACAATTTAGATGATCTTAGATGATCTACTTTTCATTGGAACTCATTTATTCTCTTCTGTGAAATGAGAGGGTTGGGCTACATGATGTCCCAGAATCTTCAGCCATAAAACTTTTGGCCCTTTCCCTGATTCTCTAAGAGAAAAATATATTTTGAAGATATTCTGCAGGTATAAGCTGCAACTGAGGATATTAGAATGTAAAGCTCTTGAAATGATTTGGTATATTGACTCAACATATGAATGGTAAAAGTTTCACTTTATTTGTTTTGCTACCCTGGGCTCCATTTCACATTCAGGGTAGCTTTTCAGTGGGCCTAAATAACAAGGGAATAATTTGATACTTAGCAGATTTTGGAACATTCTCCTTTTTTCCATTTCTTTTTATTTTCTCACATGGTAAGAAAATAAGACTAAGGAAACCATCTGTTTGAAAAGAATCAAGTCAAATAATTAGATTAAAAATAATCTTGCATGGATCTTCTGGAACCACTTATTTCATGGTGCTTACATTTCAAAGAAGAAATAATTTGATTATAAGTGTTAGGCTGACATCTATCATTTTGTGGCATCTATTGCCAAGGGTTTCTCTTTTAAAGCTATAGACCTATGTCTGGTCAATGCTTGATTGAATTACCCTGAATGAAACATCATTAAAAACTTCCCATGTTAGTATACTAACATAGTATTTACTATCTACTCTGGCAAGACCACAAGAGTGAAGAACAATACATCATCTATACAGTCTTGCTATCTAATGAGCTACAAACAGAACCTTTTTGATATGGAGAGGTTTATAATATAGTTCTTTAACATAACATAATTTTCAGACAATATACCTTAAGTAAAATAGATCCAAGTAAAATTACTGTTTGGTCAATGAATTTATATAGCCAAACACTTTGGTCAATATGTATAAAACAAATACTCTGTAGAAGGGAAAATAGACATTAATAATTATTTCATTAATATTAAACTTCTTATTGGCCTCGCAATAGTCCCGGATGTTGGGGTGCTTCCGTTCCGGCTTTACTGTCTGCTGGGTGAACCGGCCTGGGGCAGCGGTTCAGTCAAGCCTGAGGCAATGGTGTGCATTCCTTGTATCGTCATTCCTGTCCTTCTTTGGGTCTACAAAAAATTCCTGGAGCCATATGTATATCATCTAATCTCACCTTTTGTTAGTCGTCTGTGGCCTAAAAAAGGTCTAAAAGAAAGCTCTATTGAGAAACAAAGCAAAGGAGAGTATAAGATTGCAGACATGAATGGAATCTCTACATCAGAACTAACAGAAAGCTGCAACGAAAAGCTAGATTAAAGCA
>JAQQSW010003773.1:0-14612 GCA_028646575.1 Pseudocheirus occidentalis | reverse complement strand
CTGGTAGAGGAGCCGTGTCTCACTTCCTAAAACCATCAGAAATATGTGTTTTCAGATGGACTTAAGTGACCCCTGTAACCCTTGTGAAAGGGTCATTTGACCCCCAAAGGGGTTGTGATCCACAGATTGAGAACCACTGATATATATATAGATATCTATCTATACATACTTACTTACATATACATACACATATATGTCTTTATGCTTTTCAACAGTTCTCACATATTTTGTTGCCCTTTGTTCTCAAAGAGGACCATTACATAGGGGAAATTATGGCATGATTTACCTTCATTTGATTTGAGTGAGGGGGTGCTGTGCAAGATCACCAGCCTCACTTTCTCCTCCAGAGCCATCTGGGTCCAGTGACCAGATATTTATCAAGACAACTAGAGATGGCCCAGGATACAATGGGAGACCTGAGCCTTTTTAGACTAAGGCCTTTTTAGGTTCTCACTTTGAGTGAGAATTCACTCAAAAAAGAGAATTCAATGAAGAGACCTCTTTAAGAAATGAGTCAAGGAATGTTCTCTTTAATTAAAAAAAAAAAGGAAAAAATCAAACTGAGAGGAGAAGATTACCCTGAGGATTGCTGGCCAAAAGAGAAACAGTTATTATTTACATTCCCTCTGAGCCAGGAGAGCCCCCAAAATGGCCATTAAGTGGCGCTTGGGCAGGGACTATTGTCCAATCTATGAGCTACAGAGTGAAATGGGATTATTTCTTATCATCCTCACAATATAAGAGGTAGGTAAGGTAGGAATTATTATTCCTATTTTACAGATGAAGAAACAGACTCAGGAGAGGTTAAAGGACTTGCAAAGGGTCACAAAGCAAGTTTACAAATAAAGCCAGGAATGGAATACGTATCTCATAAGTCCTTATCTAGGGCTCTTTTTCTACTATACTTTTATGTTATCTTATAGGTAGAATGTAAAATTCCTTGAGAAGAAGGTCTATTTCATTTTTGTTTTTATATCCTCCTCAGAATCTAGCAAGTCCCTGTACACATATTGTTAGATTGAATTTGAGTAGTGCAATGTATAGGTTATACTCATTTGTATAGCATTTTGTTCAGTCATTTAAATATATTTTTATTGATGTTTTTGTTTAACATCACCTAGATTTCTTTCTGTATCTCTTTCCTTTTTTCTCCTTTCCACTTATCACTTTTTATCGTATAACAAAGATTTTTTTAGAAAAGAGGATGAAGGGGAAAATGAGCAAAAATGATCAACAAATTTAAAAAATTGGTGTTGTTTGCGTTGTTCCACACCTGTGTATCCCCCACCTCTTCATAAAAGTGGATGATGGAGAAGATGTCTTCTTATATCTCTTATTTGGAATCAAACTTGTTCTTTCTAATTTCATAGCATTAATGTTCAATTGTGTGGTGGTTATTGTTCTTTCCATTTGCATTGGTATATATGCACATGTACATACATGCGTGCAATACATATACATAAATGTATGCATGTATGACTTTTACACATGTATATGCTTTTGTCCCATTGTATAAGTTCCTTGAAAAATTTCCATACTTCTCCATATTCATCATGTTCATTGATTCTTACTGCACAGTCATATCCCATTACATTTGGGGATGCATTGGTAACAACTGAATTTCCAAAAAAAAATACACTTTTAAATTTAATTGGCATTATTAACATTTTCTCCATCACTTTCTTAAGCCCAGACAATCAGCAAGACAATAAATCAATTCTTGATTTGTAGTGTTTAGCAGTTTCCTAGATGTAAATGCTCCTGTTGATATTTTAATAATAAGCTCACTGAACCAATATGAGTTGGCTCCAACACACTCCTGAGTGTAATTTACATTTATGTAATACAATTTGTTAAAAATTACCTAATCAATGGACATCTAGTTCATTTCCTTCTCCTTGCTACCACAAAAACTGCTGTTACAAACGTTTTTGAATCTATAGAACAGAAGGTTCAAATTGATGAAATTTTACAGTGTTCCAAATGTCTTTTTTTTTGAGCTACATTTTATACTTTTAATTTGAAAGTTCAGCAAGATTTTTATAGCATATAGTTTCAAACTAAGTACAGGTTGAGACACTATGCTTATGTCCTAAGTTTAGTTTTTTTTTCTCCAGAAAGGTTAAGAAACATAATTAGTTCAGTGATTATTAGTCATAAATATGGTATTGATCTTTATAACCAAGTCTTTGCATAAAATAATAGGAGGATTTTTTTTCCTGTAACCACAATTTCATCTTAGTTGGTCATCACTTCTCTGGGCTTTAGAATCCTTATCTGCAAAATACAACACCTGATTTTTAATCTGTTTCAGAGATAGTGTACTTAATAAAAACAAAAATAGATCAGTGGATAGCATCTTAGAGTTGGATGCTGGATCTTTACTTTCCTGCGCAATTTTATAAATCTTCAAAACTAGTTAATATTATGGCCAAATTTTTCTATGACCCTATTGGTTTAAGGCCTTAAAAAGAAAGGCAGAATTGTCCCTATAACACTTTGTGGGTATAGGAAAAGGCTTTTAGCTGGAGAATCTTATTTTTCTTAAGAAAGTCCTCCTCTTTTAGGGTAGAGTTTGTTTAACTTTTGCATACTCAGCATAATGTAATCAGGTTTTTGTTCCATTTGATCTTATTTTATTTTGACTTGGTATCCAAATGCAATAATCCACAGCGTATTCCTCCATTATGAGTAAATTCTCATCATGAATTCTGTCAGAGAGAAGTAGCCCTTGGGTCTAGGTCATTCTAGCACTGAGGCCTGCTCCCTGTCCACTATGCTATGTTGCCTCTCATGGAGAAGAAAAATCCTATGAAATCAGTTTGTCAGGAAAAATGTTCACAGAAACAGTCACACCCATATAAAAATAGTAAAACAATTTGTCTTTAAAATATGCCAATCTGAATATAACACACTCTATTAGTTTATCATTAGTCAAGGACTTTGAAATTTTCCTTAATATTCTGAACCCTAAGTTCAGATTGAATGCATATTGTTCTGCAAATCAATACTTATATTTTATTTTAGAGGAAGTCTGCATAATCAATGGCTCTTTTTTGGTAATCTCATTGAGATTGTAGATTCAAGTTTTTCTATTATGATCATTACTTTGTGGTGCAGGACATGCATTCTTCTCTGAAAATTCTCACTTCTCTTTTAAACCATTGAGAAATGGTATGTTGTGGTTCCATGTTTTCCTCAAAACCCACATGTTTTCCTCTGTTTCATCAAGTGTTGGTTTATTTCCCTCTATTTAGCCATGTTTATACCTGAACTCATTTACTATATCTGGAAGCCATTTTTCCTTCTGTTGTTATTGTTTTTCCTGTTGATTTGTCTGTTTATGTTTAAGGCCTTTGAAATTTCTTCCTGAAATCTTTGAAATTTCTTCCCGGAATCTTTGGTACTTTCAAGTCCCTGCTTCCCCCCACCCCCCTTATTTTTCTTATCACTCACTACTGACTCCTTCTCTTCTCTTTATGGTTTACTTGGAGGCTGAATCTCAAAGCCTCCTGCACTGAGCAATTCACAGATTACCAGTCTAGGTCTATAGTCTAAATAACATTGGAGTGGCCAGAACTAGCCCCCACTGGATGCTGTGTTCTTTCCCTTAGGCCTAGCAAAGTGCTACACAGCTCCTTGATGACCTGCCTAGCTCCCTGTGTTCCTTAGTTCTCTGATTAGAAAAAAAAGTGTAGTCTGCCATCTTGTTGTTCATAGGACTCAGAGGGTTGTCATTAAAAATGGATGATAAATTTTAAAAAATGCTCATTCTTGGCACTCTGGAAAAAACACTAAAAAAAAAAATCTAACATCATTCAGAAGTTTGGAGAACTTTTTCAACTATTTAGCTATGGTGTTGTTTAATCATTCTGTCATGTTTGATTCTTCCTTACTCCATGGACCATATTGTCCATGGGATTTTCTTGGCAAAGATGCTGGAGTGGTTTGCCATTCCCTTCTCCAGCTATAGCTGTAGCATTCAACCATTGATCTACCACTGGAAACAGAACCAGGAAACAGCATAGCTTTCCTTATGCTATAACGCCTCCAGAATTTCAAGCAAGGTCTCATTTTCTTACTCTGATTCCCCATTAGAAAACGGATTTTAATTATGGTCGAGTCAAATTTTATATCCATTTCTTTGCAGGACCAAATGTTGTTATAGGAAATGATTGGGAGGGGGCAGTTTGAGGGGGTCACATAAGTCTTATACCTGTAGGTGCCTTGAAAAAAGGCTAAAAGCCTGAGTCCTCCAAATTCTTAAACAATTAACCCTGAGTATCACTTACCTGATCCCCTTGAAGAATTAATGCAAGTGTTTGTGTTTCTTCTAACATGGCTCCATATAATGATAATAGGTATAGGTTATGGCATTAGAGATGGAGTTAGATGTACTTCATAGCCTGTAGATGAATGTACTCTGCCATACTTACAGTCCTCAGAATGAGTCAGGTTTTGACTGGAAATTCTTTGCAGTAATGATCTCCCCTTGCTTCAATTGCTTATTCATTACAAAATTTATCAGAGGTATTCAAAATTCCTTACAGTGCTTAAAGGCATTATTCTTTAATAAGCTAACAGGTAGAGTTTTTAAACTCTCCAATTCAGTTTTAGTATTATTAAATTTTCTCATTAACAGCTTTAGAAGTGGTCTTCAGAAGTGCTAATTTAACTCACTTGTTTCTCTTCTTTTCTTTTCCCTATAGGGAGGGTCATTGGGATCAAATTTGTATTCCATGAATTGACATATCTAATATTACTGGTGTCTGAAAGTCACATTCTTGTAGTGACAAAAATCCCCATCAATCCCTTCTTAAAACGTTCTTGTTTCTGCCCTATTACAAAATATTTAACCTCTGCTAGGCATTTTTTTCACAGGATGATTATTCACAGGATCATAGAGTTAGAACTGTAAGGGATGTTTGAGGTTATTCATTCTAACTCTCTCATATTCATTCTAACTCTCAAGGAGTCCAAAGGGACTCCTTGCATTGTCAGAGCTCTATCTGAAAAAGTGTCTATATGTCATTCTTCCAGAGTGGGAGTTCTACTAAATACCTTGGGAAGTGGCATATTTATGAATTTAACATTCAATTCCAATGAACAATGGCTAAAGAAATAAGAATTAACTGTGAGCTGTATCTTAATATGGACTTTTAAATGGCAGCAAAGGTAAAGAGGATTGATTATCCTCTTTACTAACTTTTATGGGGTCTAAAGAGAACACTGTAAGCGGGGCATTGAAAAAGAATACTCCTTGAAGAGAATGTTAGGACTCCTAGGTTAGCATATTGCCTTCAGTGTTCCAACTTAACCTGCTTCTGCCAACTAAACTAGGTGAATGAGGTTTAGGGATTGGTTACTACCCCACCAGGATAAATCTAAAAACTTCCTGGCTGAAACAGATGGTTATTTCAGTTATCAAGATCTTGCCACAGGCATCTCATCTCTCTTTCCTTGTCTACTTCAGCAACCATGGATCTTCTGTATTCCAATGGTTCCTCTAGACTATTTTTTTTTTTACTCATCTTGTCTTGCCCTTTAGTATTTATTCTCCTTGGTCCTGTATGCTGAGTTTTCGACTTTCTGCTTTGCTTTGTCCATTACCTTGTGTGTGTTTCTGTTCTGTTTAAGTGGTTCTGCTTGCTAATGGTTCCTAAATTAGAACAATCTTAGAATCTAGCCGACTCCTATATATGTATCTGACCCTATGATTCATAACTGCCCATAATATTGACCCTTATGAAAATATTAATTTTTATTGTAACTCTAGAAGAATTTTCTAAGTTGTAAAAGAAGATCAATCTGTACAGGGAACTAGAAGTCGGAGGTATCACTTCAGATTTCACTGTGTTTCAAATGAGATTTCTCTTTCAAGCTTCCAAGACTATTGAGAGAATTCACTGAGGGAAGAGAGTTTATGATCATTAGTTTCTGGAAACTTGTGGTAGGAGCCATGACAGGATTAAGCATACTAAAAGAAATATTAGATAAACACTCTTTAAGATCTAGAAGTGCAAAAATTAACGACTGTCTCATGTTCTGTGTTTGGCGGTTGGCAGCATAGACAAAAGATTAACTTTCTGTGGGTGCTTGATCCCTACCTGAAATACCACGTTTATTTAGTGCTTTTATATACATATATGACTAACTTAAAAGAAAAAAACAACAAACACAAATGAATGTTTCACTGGTAATGTATATTTAAATTTATTATAGGGTTAGTTGCACAAAAGATAAATGAGAACAAGAAGGCTACATGGGTAAGAAGAGCCAAAGCAGAAACAGCAAGATTAAGATTGCTTACAAAAAAAATAGAGATTATATATATGTATATAGTCTGCAGAATTCTCTACAGAAGAGAACACACAAAAGAGGAAAAGGGGAGAAAAACAGAAGGCAGACCTGAGAAAGGTGGGTCTACACATCCTGTTGGCCCTTTGCACAAGTGCTTATTTTGGAATGTTTTCTGCACAAAGCAGCCATTTTAACTTGTAGGAAAGAACCAAGTGAATGGCTGGAGATGGATGATCACACATTTCTGCATACCATGATGCCTTACAACCTAGATAACAGACCAACTAATAATTTTTGCTCCATCCGTATCACCTTCCTTTTTACATATGAGTAAAAGTAGCAGTGATACTCAGTATTTCTAAATGTATTTGAAAACAATATCTGCCTAAAACATTTATTAGCTCTACCTAGTTTTGAAAAGAGATTTAACTATAACCATATAGTTAAAAAAACTTCCAACAACATTTCACTTAGCTTCAAGAAGATTATACCCATGTAAAACAATTGTGGTCTTCTTTTGTAAAATATGACAATACATTGGTGACCTTGGTTACTGGAGAGGTCACTGTAATGAAATGCTATGCATTTCAACTATATTAAAGAAATGTCAAACCCAAACCAACCCTTCCCCCCACCCTTAATTCCACCCCAAATAGAAGTTTGAACATAGCATTAAAGAGTCCTGTTGCTTACAATGTCGAATATCATTAGAAAGCTTCTCTTGTTGGGGTTGGGTACTCTCCAATAAATAACTACCCATATTCCAAGGGGTCCATCACCCACTTCCTCCTTACCCATCTCAATTTTGTCACATGAGAATGAAGATGCATTATATTTGTGAAAAAGACACCAAAATGTACTGTAAGTAATGTTGATTTTACCTGAGTTATTAGATGTCATACCATATCAATCAAAATTGTGCACAGCATCACAAATAAAACCTCGTAACATCAGGCCTTTTCTCTAACCAAAGACCTTGTGATTATTTAAAATAATTCCCATATGGTAATAAAATGAATTCAATTTGACATTTCCCAGTTGGAGATCCCAATAATACCTTTATATAGATCCCATGTAATATTTAGTCTTTTGTCCTCCCTCAATTTTGGGGTGAGGAGAGCAGGGATGGAAAAGAGGAGGTGTTTAAAAAATTTAATCCTTGGAACCTTTTAAATGTGTCTGCTGAGGGTGAGAAGATCGTGACTTTTTTTGAGTAGATTAGGAAATCATTGCCTTATAATTTGTTTCTGGTTAGTGCCCCGGATATTTCATTGATAGGGCAATCATGCCCTTTCTTTATGTCCATCTAGCCATTTGAAATACAATTTCATATGTTTGTGTGGTTTTTTTAAAGCCCCAAATTGTGAGTATGCATTATGAGCTTGTCACATAGCATAAAAATGTAGGTTTTAAAATTCCATTTTATTATTAGAATAGGAAAGAGATTTATTTGGGAAAATAACATTCAAGGAATAGTAATCAAACAGTCACAGCATAATAAAAATCAGTCTTTCCTATGACTTAAAATGTGTGGGATTTCTCTTTAGTTTTATTTGTTTTGAACAGTTATTGCTAATGAGCATGGCACGTTTTTTTTTCTTATTTCCAGGCATAGAAGCTATTCAGAGAAGGGGTAAAAAGAGGTTACTTAGAAAAACTGTCTGAAGACATAATCCTGTTTCACCTCCATTCAGGTGTCATTGAAGCAACAGTATATAGCAGATCTTTAAAGATTTGCCTTTCTGGGATCAGACTAGCTGGGATAAGGTTTTTTGGCTGTATTATAGATTCCCATTATCTTTGCTCAACAATTTTTAGTGATAAAAGATTAGGGCCAAATCACTTCAAGTGGTCAAAAATCTATTTTACGTTTTTTAATCTGAAGAGCTAAAGAGCAATAGTTATTACTTCAATTACCGCTTTACAATTAACGGCAGAAATAATTTAGAACTTTTAAAAGCAGTCTTATAAAATGCTCATGAGAATGTATTAAGTCAGCAAGAGAATTCTTTCTGTAGTCTTTCATTTTCATACTTCTAGTGATCCCTATTTCCTCCTATTAAGAAAAATCCAACATATGTCAACATTGAGTAGACAAAGTTCTCACAAACATAGATTCCTACAAAAATGAAGCAAACACAAAAAGGAAAAGGAAAAGAAAGAAGTAGCACAATAGAGGGCATGCATTCTAGGCTGGCAGCCTAGAGTAGTACCTCTTGTATAGCAGGTAATCAATATTACTGAATGAAACATTATTGATTAGATTTTATATCTGTTGATCCATTCTCCCTAATTTGATTGCCTAGTTTCTTTAGGTTTTAGGCAAATGGGAAACTTTTATTCCTAAATGTTTTTTTTAATTTCTCTGCTTCGTACTTGATTGTTTCTTTTTGTTATATGACACAGATATCCCTGTTGTAATACTCAAATGAATGCATATTTTGCCACTTCCATGTAATGTAGCTGCTTAGGTAGATGAAAGGTTCTTTTTAATAATTTATAATTTAAAAAATAAATTATTCTTCAGGAGGGCCCTGTGATGAAGAGTTATTTATTAAGCATATTGCATGTGATCCACATTTTGCATGAAGGTTAATATATACTTTGCATGCATAAAAAAGACAGTGTCTTCAGAATATCACATATTAATGTAATAATTATTAATAATAATTAGCTCATGGCTAACATAAATAAATATAGAGGAAGAAAAAAATAAGCCCTTAAAGTCTTTGCTACCAAAACTCTATGAAAGTGGAAAGCTAAATTCTCAGCTTGATCTCTGATGGATACTTCTTGATTAGCATTGGGAAAGAATGGGGGAGTTGTCATCACAACCAAGTTAACAAAAAGCATATTGTTTGCATGAGATTAAATTCTTACCTTTAAAAAAGTCGTGTACATATACATTTATATCTTTGGTTTCTCTGTCTGTGGCACTATAATCCTTGATGTTGCAGTTTTTTCTTTACTAAGAGCTCCTTCCCAGGTTTAGAATTCAGTACAAAATCCCAAGTCTAGATTTCTCATTTGGCAGCAAGAGATAGATGTTTGCTTTTTAGAGGTCTATGACAAGGACCTTCTTAAAGAAAGAAAAACAACCAAACTATCAACTCACCAATCTACTAACAAAGCTAAAAGGTAGCTACTCAAACTCTAAAACATGGATATATGGGTAGATTACACATGTATAATGAGGTTTGTGTAGGGTTGCTGCTTAACTTGGCTCTCTCTGCTGTTGATCTTGGATGCTAAATCTTTGACTGCCACATAATTACATTCTGGAAATATTCTTTGGTTATTAGAGGGGTAAACATCATGAGACTTGGAGTCTAATTCTGGCTTTGTCATTAACTATGATCCCAATTGTGTAAATCACCTAATTTATCTGGGTATTGAATTCCTCTCCTAAAAGAGTGAAGACAGTTCAACTAGGTCAATGTTTTACAATCCAAACTTTCCAAAAGAGAAGGAGAGCACCAAAATACTCTACTATGGACTCCTTTGCCTTTTGCAGCCTCCATCTAGTAGTTCCTGATTCTTCATGAGTCTGGTTTCAGGAGCTGAGTATAAAGAGGGAGCAGGGGATGTGAAAATCAGGATTCAGGAAAGAGGGGAAAAGGTCAGTTTTTAGATTAGTTTTTTAAATGATATAAGAAAAAACCTTTGGTAGTCAAAGCTTTGCATAATGGTAATAGTTTAGTGGCATTTGTCTGTATACTGGTATTGGGAATTACTGAATTAAATGAATTCTACAGTCCTTTCTTACTCTAAAATTATAAAATGTCACTAGAAGTTTCTAGTGGTATGTTCTTGTTTACTTTCTCTGGGACAATTTTATCAGTTATTTTAAGGAAGACAGGGATAGCATGCTTATATAATTTGCAGATGATAGGAAATGAGGGGGTACAACTATACTGGAAACAGAAATCAGGATTTTTTTAAAGCACCTTAAAGTTTAGAACTATGGGCTGAAATCAGCAGGAAGAAATATAATAGGGAAAAATGCAAAACCCTATACCCAGCCCCTCCTTCTCCTCTACTCCAATTTAACTGCATAAGCATTTGATGGCAAGGTGGCAGTTGATGTGATAAAGATCTAGGAGACTTTTTGCAAACTATAAGTAAGTTCAGAATGTAACATGATAGTCCCACAAGTCAGTGCAATCTTAGGAAGAGGTAACAGAGCTACTCTCTTCAGAACAAAGGAAGCCACAGTCCCATTGCACTCTGCTCTGGTGACACCATATCTGGAGTATTACTTTCAGTTATGAGTGTCACATTCGCAAGCTGGAAAGTATGTAGAGGAAGGAGACTGAAAATAAAGACTCTATTCCATTCCATATATATATATATATATATATATATATATATATATATATATATATATATATATATATCTCAATATGTCTATCTATCTATCTATCTATCTATCTATCTATCTATCTATCTATCTATCTATCTATATATATATATATATTGATAGAAGTGGAGATGTTTTCCTTAAGAACAGAAGACTATAGAAGACTTAGGGGGATGGTGATGACCATCTTCAAATGTACAAAGAGTTATCACATGAAATACAGATCAGACTTATTATGCTTGGTCTTGGTGGAAATTTCAAGGAAAGAGATTTCAGCTGACCTTTTATAATTTAAGCCATAATAAAGTAAGAAACAATTTATTAACCCTAAGAATAATTCAAAGAGGCAATAAAATATTTTGGAAGTTAAAAAATTTCCTTTCATAAGAAGTCTTCAAACATAGTCTGGCTGACCATTTGTCAGAGATGCTGGTTCATGCTTCTGGAAGGCATTAGACTAGATGATCTGCATGGTCATTTCCAAATATAAGTTTCTATAATTCAGATTAATCACTCTTATAATAATGAGCCAAGATAAAATGGGGCTACAGAAAATACTGAAAAAACATAATAAATTCTTTGTAACCTTATCTTTAATAATGGGCAAACTTTCACCTTTATTTGAAAATAGCAAGCTAGCAAGTGAGGTAATGGGTGACATTTTAAAGGTTATCAGTGTATGATTGTCAGAATTCTATTTAATTACGTAGTTACAGAAACTTCCTCACATAACATAATGTAAATAAACCAAAGTTACACCACTGTACAATGGTAATTGCATTAAGTAATTATACATTAAAGAACATTAATTCCATTATCCAAAATGCTAATCATGCAAAGTCATGAATAAATAGAGTCTTCTGTTCATCTTTGCCATGCTTATATTTTGAAAAGCAAAAAAGCATCATTCAAATTTTACACCTATAGTTTTTTCTCTTTTGTGTTTTTCAAACTTTTGCAATGTTAAAAGGACTATTAATAACAAACATTGAACCTAAGGTATTAGATTCATTTTATTTAGTATAAAGTTGGATATGTAAACTGTAAATTCAGGAGATACTATTTGATTTCTGCTAAACATGCCATCCTTTTTGGCAAGGGGAAAATTCACACACAGAAAGTATTTTTAAAATTTAACATCCTAATTTCATCAACATCTTCCCACTATGTGATTTCCTTTCTTTGCCAGAAATGTTCTTTTTTTGTTTTGGGGAACATAGATCTTTTTAATTCAACTCTAAATGTTTCAATTATCATTCAAGTACTGGCAGTCATCAAACTTAAAGTGGGTATGGTCTTGAAAAGGATATTGTAAATCAAAACAATATAAATTGAATCTGATTTTCCCCATGGAAACAATGGTATAATAGTGAGTTATGTTCTTAGCTAAGAACCTATTATTCAGCTTTTTACAGAAACAAACCTAAATTAACATAGTGAATCAATCATTTAATCTATTATAGAAGACATATCTGTATTCTACTCAATATAGAATTAAAAATGTTTATGAAGAAATTAAATAGGTAAACATAGTAACTCACCATATGATTTCTAATTTAATTTATGTTAAAAATTTCCTGGAAAGTTGAATGAAGGGCTATAGAGCTACAAAGAAATGGTTCCAGAGTAGGGATGTGCCTGGGGTCAAAAGCCATTGATACTCCAGGAAAATCTGTGTAGGGCAAACAGGGAGATCCCCAGGAAGCAGCTATGGAAAGATAAACTAGGGCAAATTGATCAGGTTGAGAAATTTGTGCAGTTTGCTGTAAGAGATAAATAGCTAAAGGTTTAGGTGTCACTGGCAAAATGATAAGTTTTGACTGTTAGAAATTGAGGACTGCCTATAACCATGAAAACTGCTTAATTCTCTCTATAGAGATTTGGACCTTCTTTTTGAACCATATGGCTATTTTTGTGTTTTTAATTATTAAAAGCATGTACTAAAGTTTACCATGATTTACACATAAAAGGACGTGTGTAACAAAATTTTGTAAATCAAATTTTGCTTTCCAATTAACTTACATTATGTACTTCAGAAATATACTATATTCTTTTTAAATGAGTTTGAATTGGCAAGCAAATTCTAATATTCTAGCTATAAATTTCTGTGCCTCCCAATCTTTATGTTAATCTTCAGCAAATAATACTAGCTTATCTTTTAGTTAAAGGGATCTTGCATGATGAATAATTTTGTAATTCAAATTGTTATCCCTCTTTTGTTTTTTGAATATTTCTGTATATCAGATTTTCTTAAAATATGGAATGCACATAACCTTATGGGCAACTCAATTGAATTAAGGCAGCAATAAAACCCCAACATGGTGACACATTGATGTGACAACTAGATTGTATTTACATTCTGCTTTCATTTGTCCAGAACAGCTGTCATTGGAAACGATAGAAGTTTTTCATGTTATTCATGTAAGACTGTCAAGAAATTGAATGAATTTGGTCTATTTTTAAGTCTCATTGAACCACATGTCTTCAAACAGTGAAATGTTTGGTTAGAATTTGAATATATCAACTATTAAAATTGGATGAAAATGCCTTTTTTCTGGAGAAATTTGTAAACCAGAAAAGTAAAAGTTATTAAAATATTTAGCTAAGTTCTTGGCAACTCTTACATGAAAACATGGCCAGAGGATAACATAAAATAAAAACTTATTCATCAAATAGACATATAGAAGAAAATAGATATTCTCTTTCAAACTAGTCTCATTTTTTCCTTTAAATGACAATGAGAGGTCATGGTACCCAAAAGGTAAAGAAGCAGGAAAATCATAAAAGCAAAATCTAGACTCAAATTTTCCTTGATTGTTTCTTTAAAAATATCATATTTACCAACAATACCTAAACTCAATTGCATTTAAATTATGTTTTAAAAAGTTTTTGTAGCATTTGAGGAAAAAAAAACACCTGATGATATAGAAAAGTAGAAATTTTCAGGTGAAATAAAAATCATCCCATTTTCCTTTGTAATTCAAAGCCTTCCAGATTTTACACTTCCATGTAACATTAACATTTGCTTAGGATGGATGTATAAATGATTGCTAAATATTTACAACATAAAGTGCTGCAGAAATGGTTAAACAGTAATAGTAGTCACAATCACAATATGATGAATCTCTAGGAATACAGAGCATAGCAATTTGAAGTCCTCTAAATTAATTATCATTCAGGGTCAATAAATTCTAACTTCACACACAGAACTTGGTAATCATCTGTAACATACTATAAACACTAACAGTGCCTGCAGATTTTTTGGCTGGCTCCAGAAAAAACAATAACAAAAAACTATGGCGGTAGCAATTCAGTTCTGAGTGATAATCATAAGGAAGGTACTCTATTAAAATGTTCAGAGGTGAGCTTCACAAAGGTTGGAACAGGAAAAGAGTGAGAAAATTCATATAGTTACTCCCTTCCTTGGTAGCTGATAAAAAAGAGTATGGAGAAATCTAAAAAGGAATACAGGAAGCAATGTAATTGTAGTCCAGATGAAGGAAAGAGTATTGCATTGAGAACCAGGTGATCTGTTCTAGTCCCAGCTTTGCCACTACTAATTATATGACCTAGGGAAAATCAGTTAATCTCTTCAGTTCTCACTTTCCCCATCTGTATAACAAAGACATTGGATCCCTTTTATCTCTAAAATTCTATGACTATCTGGAAAATACATAGCAAAAAAAAATCCACTTCACTTACACAAGCACCATAATACTTTTTAGTGTATCTGTCAATAATTGTAGAAAAGAATCAGGCAGGATGGTAAAAATGCCAAAAATAGAATTTTGAGACAGAGGCTTGGGGAAGCTCCATGAAAGAGAGGCTAGATGTCTAACCTTGCCTATAACTTTTTATTTATATCTGCAGAGAAGGTGTTAATGAGACTGTTGATGCCTCCATTCAGAAATTTAGACCCCAACATAACCCTCAAATGACATTATATCTGCAT
>JAQQSW010003772.1:0-14612 GCA_028646575.1 Pseudocheirus occidentalis | reverse complement strand
ATCATGATTTTCTGGTAGGCCGATAATTCTTAGGTTACCTCTCCTGGACCTGTTTTCCAGGTCCGTTATTTTTCGAGTGAGATATTTTGCACTTTCTTCCAATTTTTCAATCTTTATATTTTCTTTGACTGACTCTTGTTGCATCATAGAGTCCTTAGCTTCAAGTTGTCTGATTCTAATTTTTAGTGAGTTATTTTCCTCAGCTAGTTTTTGGATTCCTTATCCTTATTTTCATTTTTCATTTTTATAGAGGCATTTTCTCTGGTTAAATTTTGGACCTCCTGTTCTAGAAATCCAATTCTGCTTTTCAAAGATTTGATTTCTTCAGTGAGATTTTTTTTCCAGTTTGGACACTGTAGAGTTGTCTTTGTCTCCTAGTTCTCTAATTTCATTTTTAAAATCTCTTTTGAGATCCTCCAAGGAGGCTTGAGACCAATTTGCATTTCCTTCTGTGGTCTCCAGTGTGGATACAGAGTCCCTGTTGCCTTCTGAATTTGTTTGTTCTTGTTCACTATAAAAAGATTTGATGGTCCTAGCCTTTGCAGTTTCCTTCTTCCTCATTGTGAGTGCCTTTGTCCTGGAATTTGGAATGAATATCCAAGTCTGGGGTGCTAGAGTGTTAAGATTGTCAGGTGGGAGTTGGGGGCTTGGTATCTGTAAGCTCTGAGTATGTAGCCTGATGCCAACATCAAGACTCTCAATAATTCCCCTGAGTTGCCCTGATGCTTAAAGAGTAACTTGTTGGAGTCAGGTGGTCTAGCTCTTTCAGGTTCCAGAGTCTGTGTCCCTGAGCTAGGGCTCAAGCAGGTTCAGAGCTGGCTACAGCTGAAGGCCTGAGGCAGAGCTGTTGATTGCTGATTAGGCAAGTGGTGCTAAATTGGCTTTTCTTGGTAGGGTTTGCTGGCTCCACCCTACTGGGCTTAGATTCTGTACTGTCTGTTCCCTGCCCTCAACCCTGCCCCAGCCTGGGGCTACTTCCCCTGATTCAAGCCTCCACTCTAATTAGAACATTTAATTCCAGACTTTTCTTGGTCTGGGAGGGACTTAGAGGAGCCACTAAACTTTATTCCTCCATCATGGCTTCTGGCAGTATGGGTGTATAAGTTTAAACATCCAGATTGCCCCCATAGAATCAACTGATCCTGCAATGGCACCCGAGTTTTTTTTCCTACCCGGTTTGATGCTCCTCTGTTCTCTGGTGAGCTGGCTGGAAACCTCTTAGGCTGGGTGAGTCTGCTGGATGTCTGGCTGGAGCTTTTTCTCTCGGTCTGCTCTTCTCTGCTCTCTGCTCCAGGCTGGTGTGGCTTCCTTGCACTCAGCGTTCTTATTACCCCAACCTAAGTAGGCGCTTTCCTGGGCTGGGAATCTGCCTCGCTCAGTCTCTCCATGGGTTCTGTCACTCTTGAATTCATTCAGATTCACTTTTTAGCCTTTAGCACTAGAATGGCTCTGGCTGCCACTGCAGCTTCTCCCCACTGCCCTGGTGTCAGGCCTCGGCTTTTGGGGCTAGGCTGGTCTTGGCTCCAAACCTGATGCGATGGGTCCCTCCTGCTGAACTGCCTTCAGCAGGAGACGTGTTTTCTGCAGTTCCGTGGATTTTGGAGCTGTAAAATTTGTTGTTTTATGTGAATTTAAGGTGGCCACGCCAGAGCTGCTGATCCTTGCTGCTTCTACATTGCCATCTTGTTTCCTCCCCTCGGCTATTCCTATTGATATAAATTGTGGCCCCTCTAGATTTTAATAGATGATCTTTGTGCCTACTCCCCAGTTATATCTTAAAGAGTCGCTAAAATGTGAAAGCAAAACTCAATTCATCACACATATATACCACTGACATTTACTGAAGGATATGTATTATCATGGAGATGATTTACTATGGGTCAGACATGAACGGATAGTAAGTGCTAGAAAGTGAAAGCTAATAAAAGCCCTTCCAGTATAAAGGGTATAAAGGGCAGAGTCTTCTGCATTTATAGTTTCTTTTGTTGCTAAACTAGTCTTCTCTGTGGCAGTATGAAATTAGAAGGATTAATCTTTAGCAACAATGCAAATTGAGATCAATAACTCTTGTTTATATAGTTTTTTTAAGTTCTATATGGTATCACACCTAATAATAATTATACTATTTCAATTTTTAAAAGTTTATTATTGTATCTTATTTTATCACCCCAGTTTCCCCAAGTATCTCCTATCAGAGAACAATCTGATAAAACAAACAACATTTTAAAGATGAAAAAAAAATGGAAAAGGAAAAAAAATCAGCAGAACCAAACAATACATCAAAAAGGTCTGGAAATAGGTGTAATTTTTAATATTATTAAATAAAATTACTTGTGACCCTCTCACCTCTGCAAAGAAGTAAGGTGGGAGTATCTTTTTATAACTCTTCTTTTAAGACATTCTTTTTCAGTATATATTTACAGTGGTCACTTGTCAAATTTTTATGATTGTACTTTCAATTCACATTGTTATAGTTATAATGTATTTTGTTTTCTTGGTTGTGCTTACATCATTCTACACCATTTCATGTAGGTTTTTCCATACTTCTCTGTATTCATCACTTTTGTCATTTCTCACAATATAATAATATTCTATTTCATTCAGGTACTGCATCTTATTTTATGGGTCTTCTTTCTTTACACTAGTAATTTTTGGGGAAAGATTCTAATTATTTCCATTGTGTGTGAAGCTTGCTTTTGGCTTTAGATTGATACTTTATGGTCTTAGAAAAGATTGACCTATGCTGGTATTTTGTAGAACTTTCATAAATGAAAGAAATACTTTGTCAAGGGTTTTTTCTACATCTATTGAGATTTTGTTGATGTTTGTGTTTTTAATGTGATTTTTCTGATTAATAATGTTGATTGTTTTCATCATCTTGAGCCATCACACGTATGAATACCATTGGGTCATAATGAATTCTTGGATAAATTGCTACAGCCTGACAGGATTTTATTTTAATTTTTTGAATCAATACAGATTAACGATATTAGTCTATAGTTTTTCCTATGCTTTGCCTGTCCCTGGTTTAGGTATTAGAAAATCTTGTCTCATGAAAGAATTCTTGTAGAGTGCTTTCTATCACAAATTTTGAGAACAATTGTATAACATTTGGAAGTGACTGATCTTTAAAAGTTTGATAATGTTTTCCTATTAATCTATTAGGAATTAATAGACCCTTTTCTTCATTTAAATGCTATATCCACTCTTTACTACTTCCTTTACTGCTAGGTCTATCTTGTGAGATTTGTATATTTAAGGTCTCCTCTTCTATTAGTTCAAATATTTTGTATTTTTGAAAGTGATCATAATGTACGTGTGTGCACACATGTATGTGTATGTGAGTGTGTGAGTATCCTCAGTTTTATTAGTATATTACTGGGTATAATAACTTCTGATTATTGTTTTTATTTCTCCTACTTGTGTTATAATTTCATCTTGCTTATTTGTTATATTTTTATGTGATTTTGTGTCCTCTTTGGTCAGATTGGTTAAAGGCATATGAATTTTATTAGTCTTTTGAAAGAACCAGCTTTTTAAAAAATTTTTCAGTCCTATAGATTTTTTTTTGTTTCCAACATATCTATTTCTCCTCTAATTTTAAACTGTGTTCTCATTTTTGGTTTATTTGTTGACTTTCAAATTTTAAAAATTATCATATTTAGTACATCAATTATTTGTTTTCCTTTTTCGTCAATGTATATTTATCAGAAAAAAATTTTCTCCAAAACTTTTATTGGCATTTCATAAATTTTGGTAGCCTGTAATTTTTTTCATCCTCTTTCATGTGATTATCAATTATTTCTATGATTTGTTCTTTGACACACTTATTATTAGAGATTTCACTGTTAAGTCTACATTTGAGTTTGTGTCTTTTTTTAACACTCCCTGAACAGAATACTGTTTTCAGTGTGTAATGGTCTGTAAATGATACATTTGTTATTTATTTTTTTACTTTTACATTTCTTAATATCTCCCCTGCTCTAATACATGGTCAGTTTTTGTAAAAGTTCCGTGTGGTTCTGAGAAATACATATATTTTATTATACTCATTTTAAGATTTCATAAGTCTTTCCACTTTATTTTATCCAGCAATTTTTAAAGTTCTACATTTTCCCTTGTTTTTATTTCTATTAGTTTTATCCAAAACTGAGAGAAGGCATCGAAGTCTCCTGATACAATTATGTCATTATTTATGCCTTCTCATCTTTCTGTTAGCATTTTCTTCATGAACATAGGTGCTAAAACATTTTGAGCCAACAAATTTAATATGAGAAATTTGGAAAGAATCAAAGAGCAGAGAGGTAACCTATGTAGACCTTAAATATTGTGTTGCTTACTTCCTATGAGAAAAAAAAGGGCAGGGAGAAAGTAGAATACCAAACTTACATTCTGGACCAGCACACTTTTCTAGACATACCTACACCCAGGATATCACCAATACATATATCTGAGAAGAATAAAAAAGGACAGAGTAAAGTAATGACAATAATGAAGGGTGTAGACATTATATCTTAGCAGATTTGCTTGGTAGTAATCAAGAACTAGTTGGGGGAAATAGGGAGATTTTGGGGCTGAGTAGAAGACTTATGGGGTACATATCTCTCTTCAGAAACTTAAAAGCCCATGAAGTAAAATAGGGATTAGACCTCTTGTTCAGCTTCAGACAGCAGAACTAGGATCAGTGGGAGAAGCTGTAAAGAGGAAGATTGACTCACACACACCAACAAATGTATAACACATAATAGTTTACACCATGTGAAACTCACTAGTTATTAACATTCGTTTGTAGTCTTCTTTGACTTAAAGTCTCCTGCTACTATGTTGTCTATCCACAGCACATTATGGATAAGAAAAGAGATTGATTACCAAGCTGAAATTCAATCAGCAGATTGTGATGTTGTTTATGATCTCATCAGCACCATAAGATTAAATTACAATTTACAATCCATCTTCCTGTTGTCTTTACAAATTACAAAACTAATGAGTTTTCATAATATAAAAGAGAAATCAGTGAGTTTCAGCAATTAATGTTCAAATAAATAAATAGAAAGATATTATAAAGTTAGTTGGATGACCAAAGGCTATTTGAGAAAATGAAACTGACTGCTCTCCTCTCCTTTAAAAAGAAACTTACATATTATTGAAGTAGAAACATAGAATTAAGAGTCAAAATACTGCTAAGAGAGGGTCTCAGTTCTGCTACTCATTAACTTTTGTGAACTTGGGCAAGATACTAAATCTCTCAGGGTCTCAATCTACTCCTCTGTAAAATAAAGGAGTAGGATTACATAGTCTCTAGGGTCCCTTCCAGGTCTATGATTCAATTAGATTCTAACAGTTTCACTATAGGGGACCTTAGAGTGATTTGCCTATATTAAATAATAGATATTTGACCTTAGCATAGAAGTTTTAAGAAATGATTCTACTAAAATTTTTATTCAAAATGTCAATGTGAACTTTGAAGTAACATGAAAAGACATACTGTTATTTTTCTGCCCAACTTTGAGCTGCATGTTTGGATCCTGACTGATCAATTTGACCAAGAGTTGTGAAAATTGATAAAATATTATATTTCATAAAGCCACATATGTAAGGCTAGATCCTTAGGTGAATGAGGAAAATATTGCCTCTTATAAAGGGGAGGAAGCTATACATAGAAGTAGAAAGCTTCAGGTTGATAATTATGCTAAAATACTATCTGGTGTTAGATAATAGGCATAGCAGATGAGGATGAACTTTGTCTCACAGTGATGATCTTACCTCTGAATAGAGTGGGCTACTGACCATAATGATGATAGTGACAACAGCTAATTTTAAAAGTTGATCCAATGATGCCAGATGATATCATCTACCAGCTTTTTTTTTCCAATAGGAATAAAAGGCTAGATCATAGAGGGATAATCACAGACAGGAGGAAAAATGATTTAATATAAAAAACCCAAGACCAGGAGTCAAGATGCTTGCAGTCTAACTGGGTTACTAGTTCTTTTCAACCTTAGTTGTATAATCTCAAGGAAATCAGTGATTCCTTGCTTCTGGACACTTTTTGTTGTTGTTGTTGTTTTAATTCTCCCCCCTCAAACTTCCACAGACACACAAAAGAAAGAAATTGGATTAGATGACATCTGAACTGCCTAACACCTCTGACATTCCATGACCCTATGAATGACTGGGCTGACATGTCCCTATCAAAATATCAGTCTTCCATTTTTAGTTTATTTCAGGGTCCCCTTATTTTGCCAGTATTGGCTCTAGTATCTATATTCCTTTCCATTATTTTGAGGCTATCCTGTAGAACCAGCATAAACTAAAATCATGGAAGAAAAAGAAGAAAATGAGAGAAGGGACAAAAAGCAGAAGAGATTAATACACTGGGAAATGCTAGAAAACATGTGCAATGTGAAACACCTGTGGACCTGCCACATCCACAAAGGGTTGAAAGCACCCTTTCATGTATCTTCTTTTGATTCATGCTTGGTTTCTTTTGGGGGGGGGTCATAATTTTGCAACATTCATTTTTCATTTGGGAGACTATGTTAGTTCTTTCCATTTCCATTTAAATAGTTATAGTCATTCTGTATTCTTAGATTTTTGTCTTCTAAGACCTGATTATTTCACCTTGCATCAGTTTACATAAATGTTTGTTGTTGTTTTGTTATTGTTGTCTTTATTCATCATATTCATTATTCTTACAACATATAAACATTCTTGTACCACTTTTTGTTTAGCCATTCCCCAAATTGATTGGCATCTATCTTGGTGCTACTTCTTTGTTATCACCAAAAAAAAATCCTTCTATAAAATTTTTGGTACACATGAATAATTTCTTCTTAACAATGACTTCTTTGTTATATAATCCCAGTAATGGAATTTCTGGATCAAAAGGAATGGATATTTTAGTCACTTTATATAAATAATTCTGAATTTTTTCAAAATGTTTGTACTAATCCATAGCTCTACCAATGATGCATATGTCCCTATCTTCCCACAACCCCTACAACAATATCTTTTTTCATCCTTTATCAATTTTTGCCTATTTGCATAAGATGAGGTAGGACCTCAAGGTGGTTTTGATTTACATCATCTTCATCATTGTCATCATAGCCATGATTGTCATAACTGCCTCTATCTTTTATTTGCTTCAGAATATGTCCCCTACTCACTCCTATATGAGGTGTATGATATTCTTCTCTTCAAATTTTTAAGGTATTAGAATATTTATTACTAATATCAAGCATTAATTTATAATGAATTTCAGAGGATGGTGTAAGATGTCAGTTTCAACCTAAGTTCTTCTAGTTTAATGTCTGACATTATTTTTTTTAATTGCCCTTGATAGTCTACATCTTTTGTTTTTACAAATGAATAGCAATCAAATTATGAAAGGGTTATATTTTAACAAATTCTATTCTCCTTAGTAATTTGACTGGGAAAAATAAAAGTATAAATATAATTTTGACAGTCTTGTCACTTTTATTATGGTACACAATACACGGTACAATATGATCACTGAATATTCCTCAAGCTATTTGAGTTTTTTTTTCCTTTAAAGAGCACCTTGTAATCAAATCTATAGAACACTTTTATGATCATTTATGTACTCCATTTTTATTATTGTCTCTTAGAATTTGTTATTATTTTACAGATATGCAATTGAATATTGAAGGATAAATTTTGTAGCTTACAGCTTCACTGAAGCTGTTGTCTTGATTTGTATCTTTGATAATCCCTAGAATCTTTCAAGTACATCATCATTTCATCAGGAAATTGGAATAGGTTTTTTTCCCTCTTTTCCTGTCTTTAAATTTTTTAATTTCTTTCTCTTTTTTATTGTTTCTAGCAATTCTAGAATTGGGTTAAATAATGCTGGGGAAAGCAGGCATATCAGCTGTATTCTCATATTCATTGGGAAAGGTTTTAAATGTATCACCATTGCATAAAATGCTTGCCTTTGATATTAAATAGATTCTTCTTATATTAGAAAGGTCCTTCTTTGCCTGTACTTTGTAGGATGTTTTTATTAGAAGAGTGTTGTACATTGTCAAACTTTTCTATATCAAAACAATCATGCAATTTTGTAAGTTTTTATTTTTAATACAATTATTTGATTTTCTTCCCTATCAGAAAATAATTTTTGCAGTCTCTTAACATAAATCCACTTGCATATAATGAATAGTTTCTTGGATAAATCACTAACATCTGTTTGAAAGGATTTTTTTTTTTACTTTTAAATCAATAGTTACTAATGATCTTTGTTTTATCCTTCTCCAGTTTAGGTATTAAAATGTATTTGATGCAAAAAGAATTATGATAAGGTTCTTTCTCTTAATTTTTTTTAGAAAACTTTGTATGTATTATTCTTTAAAAATCTGATATTTTGCCTGTGAAATCCATCAGGTTTTATTAATTATACCTAGTTGTATTTTCTTTTTCTGAGATTTGGCTTTTTAAGATTTCAATTTGTTTTTTTGTCGGTTTGGGTATTTTGTATTTCTGGAAGAAATTATTTCCGTTGTGTTCTCAGAGGGATTTTTTTTTAGCTTATAATGTGCTTAAGATTCTGATTATTCTTTTTATTTCTTTTGATTTTGTTTTGATTTCACCTTGCTCATTTGCTATTTTATTGATTTGATGTTCTGCATTCTTTTTATCAAGACTGGCTAAAGGTTTAGTCTTTTCAAAAAAACAGCTTTTAGTTTACTTTTTCACTTCCATGTTTTTATTTCTAGTTTATTTAGGTTTTTTAAATACTTTTTTATATCTGTCCTTTTGTGCTTATTTTAAGTTTATTTATATTTTGGTTTTCTATTTTTAAATGTGTACTCAGTTCATTAATCCTCCCTTTTTTTTCTTTGTTAATGTATGTAAAAATATGATTGATTTTTAACCTAAGGAGTGTTTTGGCTGTATCCAAAAAATGTTCGCATTTTGTTTCATCATTACCCACTTTTAAATAATTATTATTCTTATGATTTATTCTGGGATACATTAAGGATTTATACTTTTACTGCTAAATCAACACTTTGGTCTGTGTTTTTTGTTTATGGCTCCAGAATCAGCCACAATTTTTTATTGTGTATTGGTCCATAAAGGATTATTTACTACTTCTGCCTTTTTACATGTATTTGCAATATCTTTATAGCCTAATATATTGTCAATTTTTGTAATCTGGTGCTCAGAAACACATATTTTCTTCTTCAATACCAATTAGAAGAGTACATTAAGTCTTTTAGTTTTAGTTTCTGTAGCAGTTTGTTTAGTTCCATACTTTTCCTTTTCTTGATCTTTTAGTGAGACATCCAAAAAAACAGGAAGGAAATTAAAGTCTCCTGGCAATATTACATCACTGCATATGTATTCTTGTGGTTCAGTTATTGATTTCTTTACAAATTTGGATGCTAAGGTATTTATACTATATATGTTTAATGATAATATTGGTTTATTATCTATGATTCCTTTCATGTAGTTTCCATGTTAATCCTTGTTTCAAATATTTGTTTTTGCTCTGTGGATCTTATGAATGCAACTCCTGATTTTTTGGATTCACTTGATATGTAGTAATTCATTTCCATCCACTAAATTTTAGTCCATTCATGTCTTAGTTTTAAAATGTGTTTCACGTGAGCAAAAAATTGTAACATTTCTTAAACAACCTGTCACTCTTTTGTGTTTTATTAGATTGTTTAATCTATTCACACTTAAATTCATGAAAACTGGGCTTATATTTTCTTCTCTTTTTCTCTAATACTGAGTTCATTTCTCAACTTAAGACTTCTTTTGTTCTACTACAAACATACCACAAACACTATGTCTCCAGTTATTTTTACCCTCTTTTTTTTGTTGTTTTTTGCTTTTTTGGAGGGCAGTTGGGGTTAAGTGACTTGCCCAAGGTCACATGGCTAGTTTTTGTGTTAAGTGTCTGAGGCCGGATTTGAACTCAGGTCCTCCTGACTCCAGGGCCGGTGCTCTATTCACTGCACCACCTAGCCACCCCAATTTTTACCCTCTTTTTAAGGACCTTCTCTCTACCAGTTCTCTTTTCCTTCACCATCAAATGTTCTCATTCTATGCCATTTGTTCCTCCTTTCCCTGGCTGTGGAGTTTTTCTTATTATTTCCTTTTTCTTGATTGCTTTTATTTATTCATTTAATTCTTCCCTTCCTTTTCCCCTCTCAGTTAGTGAGATTAAATCTTCTTTCTTCCACTTTATTTCAATTTATTTAGTGTGGTGGGCCAAGTTACAGAACCCTGCCATCCTGCAGCAGGGTTGGGAGAATGTGGGCAGCCTGCTATCACCCAACAGGGCTGAGAGAGGATGAGTTAAAACAGAGCTGGGAACTCAAAGAGTGGTGGGGGAAAAAAAAGAGTCTCCTTTTTTTTTTTTTGTCTTAAATGCAAGCCTTTTACAGGATGCTTCCTAATGGCTTTCCCCTATGGACATTGTGCAGTACACTGTTCCCAGGCCAGGGGCTGGGGAGGGGGGACACCAAGCGTTATCTCAAGGATCTAATCTTCATATCTGTGTGCTTGAATTTGCCCCTGTGGGATAGGGAACTTATTCAAGTCTGGCAGCAAGTCCTTCACCTGAGGGGGTTTATTTAGCCATAAGGATTAGAGTCTCATTGGCCTGTGGTCCTCAACACTTTAGTTCACTACTCTTGTAAATTTATTTTCTGAAACTTTTTCCAGAAAAGATTTGTTCTCTTCATTTCATTTGTTCATTTTTATTCATTTTATTGTATGATTCATAGATTGTATACTTATTTAGTTCTTTTTTTCTCTGTATTTTAGTGGAATTAAAACATTTGATGCACCTTCTTTTAGGTTCCTTCTTTCAAACAATTTCTCTTTTTGGATTCTATAGCTTGCCTCCAGCCTCCTTTTCTTTGTTGTGCTTCACTCTTAGAAATATGTTCTTTCCTGAAAATGATAGAAAGGATATTGTTTCATGGTAGGATTTCTCCTGTGTCTTTGATTACTCTATTCATTATTGACTTTTACCCATTTCCTGTCATTCTTCTTCATTTGCCTCAAAATCTCTTCCCTTCGTCTGTGCCCTCTCACTATGAATAGACCCTTAAGTAGAAGTAGTAAATAATCCTTTATGGACCAATACACAATAAAAAATTGTGGCTGATTCTGGAGCCATAAACAAAAAACACAGACCAAAGTGTTGATTTAGCAGTAAAAGTATAAATCCTTAATGTATCCCAGAATAAATCATAAGAATAATAATTATTTAAAAGTGGGTAATGATGAAACAAAATGTGAACATTTTTTGGATACAGCCAAAATACTCCTTAGGTTAAAAAGTGACAGGTTGTATAAGAAATCAGAATTGCTCCAGAGAGCATTCTCCCTTTTCATGAGGCAAGAGGAGTGGTTTCTCTAAGCACCTAATTCCTCTAGAAGATACCCATTATAAGGCCCCATCTGTTTATAGAATATCTTTCTTCTCTCATAGGAGTATTCTTCAGGGGCACTTCCTTCCACCAATGAAATAAAGTTTCCCTACTTTTAATCCCTCCCTTTGCCTCTTCACCCGTTCTTCTGTAATTTTCTTCTTGAGGGACTACAGGAATTGTTTTCCCTTCATCATTGGTCCTTGACTGATCTTCTTCCTAGCCCCATTTTAAATGCTCTGCTATTCTGTAATTTAGTTACACACACACACATCATTGATTGAAGCATCATTAACTTCAATCAATAATGTTTCATGCCTATTACATACTACAACTTCTCTTTGACTCCTACTTTTACTCTTGCCTCCTAGTGTACTTAAAATTGTTTTCCCAATTACATGTAAAAAAAATTAACATCTGTTTTTTTATTTGAGATTCAAATTCTCTTCCTCTCCTTCCCTATTCTTGAGAAGGCAAATAATTAGAAGATACATAGGAAATTATGCAAAATAAAAATCCATATGAGTAGTTTTGCAAAAAATAAAGACCAAGAAAAAAAGAAATATAAAGTAAAAACAAATATGCTTTGATCTACACTCAGAGTCCAGCAGCTCTTTCTCTGTAGGTGAATAGCATTTTTCATTTTAAGTCCTTTGAAATTTTCTCAGATTATTGTATTGCTGAGAATAGCTAAATTATTTGCAAATGATCATCATGCAATATTGCTTTTATCATGTACAATGTTTTTTCTGGTTCTGCTTAATTCATGTTGCATGAGTGTAATGACAAGCATAATAGGAATTTTTGCTGGTTTCTGTATGGAGTTTGACCTAGTCAAGGGCTTTGAACCTCATCTTTGACTGCATCAAGAGTGTTTGATTGGAAACCATGCATATCTTATTGCTCTTAATAATTTATTGCCTCCCCTAAGGGAGTTTGCATATCTCCCCTGCCCCTTAATTGGTTGCATATAATCACATGGGAGCCCACAATAGAAAGAGATTGCAAAAAGGGTAGAACAGGAAGGAGCAGATAAGAGCACAAGCAGAGCTGGGAGCAGGCAGAACGGAGAGAGAGAAAGTTTGTGATGTTGGTTCTCTGTTGATCTGTGTTACTTTCTCAAACCTAAGTCCTGTCTGTTGATTTGTGCTGATTTCTCAGACAGAAGTCCTATTTGTTGATTTGTTTTTATTTCTCAGACAGAAACTCTGTTGTTCTGTACTGGTGTGTCAGATAGAAACCCTGTCCATTGATTTCTGAGACAGAAAGTGAATTGAGAGGATAGTGCTAGTAATGTTTGTAACTATTATTGTAACCCTGTTAAATGTTGTTTTCCTAGAAACAGAAACTGTGAAGAACTTGGAGTGAAGCAGTCCCCATGAGTAGAGATATGGAATAGGAGCAGAGAGTGCCTACATGTGAATCCAGGCAAGAGTTGGGAGTGGTCAACCTGTGGAGGAGGAGCCATGGGGTTTGGAAACCAGTCTTGAGTCAAGATGAAAGAGGACTTTACTTGGATACTCTGTATTGATTAAGGAGATGGGAACTTACTATGACCTAGAGGTAGATGTTGTTTGTGTTTTCTGCTATCCCTTAAAGATGACTATATGATATACTGAATGATATGCTTTGTTTAAGATTATGTAGTCACCTTCATAATAAGTTGTTATGTGATGTTATTGTGAATGTTATGCTTTAGATTCCTAAATATGCTTTAGTTAATTTCTGAATAAGTAGAAAGTTCATTATACTATATGAATAGACCCTTAAAGTTATTCACAGCAGCAGTCCTCAAAAGAGCTTTCCATGATTGGTTTTAGAAGGAGTTCATATAAGTCTTCTCATTTTTTTTTCAAACCACTCTGCTCTTTATTTCTTATACCACAATAGTATTCCATCACAGTCATATATCATAACTTGTTTAATCTTGCAGTTGATCAAAAATTAGAATACTCTGGTCATTTATTCCTATGTATTGTGTGCCTAATCTATTCCATTGATCCAGTACTCTATTTCTTAGCCACTACCAGAGTTTTTTTTAATGATTACTGTTTTATAATAGAATTTGAGACCTGGTACTGATAGGCCCCCTTCCTTTACACAACACACACACACATACACACATACATACACACTTACACACATACATGTATGTTTATGTATACACACACACATAAAGACTTTATTATTGAAGGTCCATCTTTTTATATTTATATTTAGACTCATTTGCAAAGAAGATCATCTTGGGCTGCAACTTGAGCTTCACACTTCTTCAGAAAATAGCATTCCGTTCCCTGCTGCATTTTCTGGTTAATTAAGAATAGTCCTCTATTATTCACATTTCCTTTTATTTGTATTTGAATATCTTTTTGTTAGGGGATAAAACGCTATTTCTAAATGGAATTATTAAATTTAACTACCAAATTTCTTTCAGTTTTCAGTCTCAAATTTTATTTATGATACTGATCTTTGGATCCTTTTAAGTGGCATTTTGTTTCTATGTTCAAAAGTTCTGGGAATTTTTCTTATATTATTTTTTGCAATATAGTATTTATGTTTTTTGTCTTCTGAGAGACTGAAAGACCCTGAAAATGTCTCTAGGCATGGTGTATTTGATATCATTATGCTTTATTTGTATTGAAAGCATATTTTATTTTAATATTGTTTCTTTTTGCTTCTCTACTTCTCTACTTTTGTAGTTGCAATCTCAATGTTATTTTCTTTTTAATTTCTTTGGTGAGACGACACTATGAATTCATTCTTTTCACTTTTGCATTATTTCTGCTGTGCAGGCTATAAATTCTGATCTTTTTATTCTTATTTCTCTCATGAACCATTCAGAAACACCATACTATTATCCCATGCTCTTGAAAATACACAGGGTTCTCTCCCTTATTTGGCAATTTCTCTTTGTTTTATAATATTTATTCCAAAATCTTAAGACTCTAGACGTTATGTTTTATTGTGAGGTTTTGGTTTAGGGCTCATTTATGGGAAGAGTTGCATGATTTGGCTAGACAAGACTCTAGGCATCCATACAGGAACCAGCTTTCTCTTCAGAATGCTTTTGAAATTCTTTTTCCATCTGGCAAGTTCAACTTTTTAAGGCATTCTTCTCCTCATTGGCTTTCTGGCTTTCATTGGCTTTCTCTTTTGCCATTTGAGTTAATCTATTTTTAACGTGTTGTTTTCTTCAGTCAGGTTGTT
>JAQQSW010003771.1:0-14612 GCA_028646575.1 Pseudocheirus occidentalis | reverse complement strand
GGAATTAGTACAGTTTTAGTGGGAAAAGTAAAAATGGACCTAATCACTTTACCTGAACCTTCTGAAGTAGTTACTTTAAAGCAGTATCTTGTGCTAGGTAGGCAAGATGAAATTACCACTACTCTAAAGGAATATGTTCAGGCAGGAGTGTTAGTCCCTACAACCACACGTTGGAATAACCCTGTTTGGCCAGTACAAAAATCAGATGGGACATGGAGAATGACTGTGGATTATAGACAATTGAATAAGGTGACTCCTCCTTTGTATGCTGCTGTTCCAGATACTGTTACCTTGATAGAAAGGATCCAGAAATATGATGGGACTTGGTATGCAGTTATTGACTTGGCAAATGCCTTCTTCACGATCCCAATAGACCTTAAACAATGGGACCAGTTCGCTTTCACTTGGCAGGGTAGACAATATACTTTCACCCGTTTGCCACAAGAATACTTTCATAACCCCACTATTTGTCACAGGATTGTGGCTGAACAGTAGGATGAATTGAAGCTACCTGGTATACAACTTACCCACTATACTGATGATATTATGATACATGGAAAAGATGCAAAAGAAGTGGAGAGGTGTTTGACCCTTCTAATTGAGTATATGAAAAGTAAAGGGTCGGAAATCAACCCTGCAAAGGAACAAGGACCAGCTCAAAATGTAAAATTTTGGGGTATACAATGGAACAAGGGACTACGAGAGATTCTCCCACAAGCCCGACAAAAGATTCGGGATTTTCCCACCCCTTCTGATAAGGAGGCCCCAAAATTAATAGGATTGTTTGGATACTGGAGGCACCATCTTCCACACTTGGGACAGATTTTGAGACCTTTATATAAAGTCACTTGGAACAAATATGAATTTGATTGGGCACTTGAGCAGAGTAAAGCTTTTGAAGAAGCCAAGGCTGCCATACAATTGGCCCTAGATTTATAGCCAATGTAAAACGGTCCAGTGGAATTACAAGTGACTGTACAGGATGATTATGCAAACTGGAGTTTATGGCAAAAATAACAGAGCAGAAATGTACCCTTGGGATTTTGCTGTAGGAAACTCTCTTCATCTGGAGTGCAGTATACACCTTTTGAAACGCAGTTGTTAGCTGCATATTGGGCCTTGGTGGAGACTGAACAACTGACTCTGGGCCATGAACTGATATTAAGACCTGGAATCCCAGTTATGACCTGGGTAATGAGTACCCCAGCTTCTCACAGAATTGGACATGCCCAAGAGGCTAGCATCATCAAATGGAAGTGGTATATTCAAAGTAGAGCAAAAACAGGCAAAAGTGGAGTCTCTGTTCTACATGAATCTGTGGCAAGCATAGAAACTGAGGGGAATGACACACCCCCTGAGCCAAAGCAACAGTTGATACAATCCTCTGTTAAATGGAATGAGGGATATGATGGATTAACAGAAGAACAAAAGAGACATGGATGGTTTACTGATGGGACAGTGAAATATTTGGGATAGAAAAGACATTAGAAAGCAGTAGCTTATAACCCATGTGCCAGAAGGACTTTGGAAAGTACTGGAATAGGTGGAAGTAGTCAATATGCTAAACTTATGGCAGTACATCAAGCCATCAAAACAGAACAAGGAGGGCAATGCCATATATTCACTGATTCATGGGCAGTAGCTAATGGGCTAGTTACATGGATGCCCATGTGGAAAAAATCAAAATTGGGAAATTCATGGCAAACAATTCTGGGGCAAAGAATTATGGGAAGATATCTGGAATATGGCTTTGGTCACTGATATATCAGTCTTTCATGTAGTTGCTCACATGGCCTTCACCACACCAGAATGTGAGTACAATGCTCATGCTGATAGACTTGCAAAGATTGCTACTGAACATATTGTACCTACTTTGAAAACAACTGATGATATGGTATTAGCAAAATAGGTCCACCAAACGGCCACCCATTTGGGGGTCCAGGCCACACACCAGTGGGCACAAGATAGAGGTATTAGTATCTCTCATTCACTTTTAAAACAGATAGCAGAAGAATGCCATAGATGTCAGTTGGAAAAGGAACAAACTGTTCCTCGGGTAGGAACTGGGGAGATAGCAGGAGGAAAAGTCCCAGCCCAAATATGGCAAATCGATTATATTTGTCCACTACCACAAGATAAAGGATGCAGATTTATATGTACTTGTGTTGACACCTATTCCAGTGTACTAGTGGCTTGTCCTTATAGGAATGCAACCCAGAAAAACACTTGTAAAACTCTAGACATCATAAGTCTATATTATGGAACCCCAATGATGATTCAGAGGGACAATGGGTCACATTTCAAAGGTAATGAAATAAAGAGGTATTGTATACTAAATAATATAGAATGGCTACATCATATTCCATATTATCCACAAGCATCTGGATTAATTGAAAGAATGAATGGATTGTTGAAAGAACAGTTCATAAAGTTAAATTACAATAATTCTTATCAACATTGGAAGGATAATTTGTTCATCGCTTTACGTAATTTGAATAATAGACCACTGGGGGGAAGTACACCTCTAGCCAGAATGATGATACCAAATCTGCAAATTAGAAAACAGCAAACACATAAGATCCCAAATATTGAGACTTTGAGGCCACATGTCCAGCACCATACTCTGGAACACCTGGTTCAGTGGAGTATGATTTACATTGTTTAGAGGACTTTTGGTTGGACAGAAAAGAAATGAGAAAAATCTCCACTGGAATATGCATAAGAATCCCTGAAAATCACTTTGGACGAATTTTGCCCAAATCAGGATTAGCAGATCAAGGAATACATGTATTGGGTGGAGTAATAGATTCTAATTATCAAGGAGAAATTGTTGTGACATCCCATAATTTAGGTGAAGGGCCCATACAGATTCGAAAAAATGATAGGATAGTTCAAGTGATTATTGTTCCTTGTAAAACAGTACCACTTGTAAAAACTGACACTCATTCCAAAATAACTATCAAAGGAACTGAAGGCTTTTGTTCTATTGATAGAATAAAATTGGGAGCTAAAGTATGGGTAAAACAGAAGCCAAATGATGTTCCAAAGGCTGCAGAGATTATAACACATGGGAGGGATAACACTGTAACTATAGTTTATTCTGGAGAAGATGATTATAAAATTGTACCCTTGATTCATATTTTCTACGGTGACTGAGGCTACCATAGTGGACTCATGGACTCCAGTAGCATGGCTAATCCTATATCTACCTTGTTTCTGGTGATTGTTTCCTTCTTGGCTTTTTGTCTGTTCAACTTGTTTGTTAGATTTGTTTCCACAGGCTTGGTACCCTCCACCTGTGGATGCTCAATAGATCAAGCTGGATGTCACCCCTGGACCTGGCGTCAAGCACATTCCAAATGCTGACTAAAGAACTGAACTCTCAAATGGGACCCCTTGGGACAGGGACAGCTCTAGTCCAATTTCAGCAGCAAGTAGCCATAGAAAAAGAGATCTTCACACCTTACCCCAAGATTTTGGGACCCCATTTGTTGGGGGGGGGGAATGATGGGGAGCTTGTGCTCAAGCCCCACCCTAAAATATTGTTTTCTGTGTTCAATCTTTGTTATATTGTTGCAAAACTCTGTTGAATGCATTGTTTTTTTTTGTTTTGTTTTCTTAAGGACTGCTGAGGTCTTTATTCTTAATTGTGCTTCAGGCTGCCTGAAGGTCCTGAGAGGAGGTACCATCTGAGGATGGGGGTGAGGGTAGGGACCATGTGGGGGTGGGGGTTCAGGGGTCACCTCTGGGGGTTGGGCTCATTATGCATGTCCCTATCATGCTTGATCATTCAGTATTGGCTGATGCGGATGTCTTGGCGGGAAACCTTCATCCCTGAGAGGGAAATCTGGTTGAAGATGTCATCGTCTTCACACCCCCAGCCCCAGTACTCATTGGGGAAGCCATTGATCTTCAGGAACTGGGCCTTGCTCAGACCTGATACACCCCCAAAGTAACCAGCATAGGGTAGTCGAAAGCCAAACTTGTCCATGGCAATGGCAAAGTGGTGAGGCTGCTCCCCACAGCGATAGAGGTTGCGGTCATCCATGAGCACCAGATCCACATCACTGAAGATGAAGCAGTCATAGGCAGGGTCTTCCTTCAGGGCCTCTAAGAAGCCAACATTGAGGAGCTTGGCCCGGTTAAATGTGTCCTCACCATGCTGGCTGATGACATAGAAGCCATACCACAACCCCTGTCTCCACAGGATGGGATGCAAGTAGTGCAGCCAGTATTTAAGGTGATGCTCCCGGTGGCGGAAGGGAATGATGGAGGCCACAGTTTGCCGAGGGGTACAATGGGGGGGGGGCATAGCGCTCTCCCCCCTTGCACGCCAGGATTCTCCTGCTGGACCCGATCCATTCGCATGGGTGAGGTAAACTCAATCAGCAACCGGCCCAGTAACCCAGGTGGCATGTCAGGGCACGGGGGCAAGGGCAGTGTGGTGACCAAGTGGTTAGCATCCAGCCGGGGACTAGGAGCCTCTGAGCTGGGGGCCGTGCGGTTAGGCCGGTAGCAGTTGGTGCCGATGCCTGTGGCAGCGGCAGGGTGCGGCCAGTGAGCAGCAGTTTGGCAGCCCTGGGCACTGAAGTGACTAAAGAAGTCAAGTTGCTGGGCATAGACATTGAAGTAGAGAATGACGGCGATGAGGAAGTGCAGCAGACAGAGTAGTAGCCCAGCCTTGCAGATCCGCTCCAGGGTCCCCCCCAACAGCCTGTTCATCTTCTGCCTGCCCAGCTTGGCCTGGGCATTGGTCCGGCTGGGCTCCAGGGCCCTGCGGGGCTGGGCTCGACTTCGGGGCCGGCCGGGTCGCGGCCGCTCAGTACCCCATGGCCCTGGAGCCCGCTTAGCGCCTCCCTGGAGGCCCGATGCCGAGTCCGCTCTCGCTCCCGCCTCCTCTGCCTTCTCCGCAGCCGGGCATGGAGCGGCCCGCCGGCCGGAGCCGCCCAGACAGAGTCTCACAGGGGAAGCAGGGAGAGGGACCAGGGCCCTTGCGTCAACGCCTCAGCGACCGCTCACCCCTGCCCTCTGAATGCATTGTTAATGTATTTTTGCTAAGTAAGGCACATGAAAGTTCTAGGGGCCAAATGTAATGATACTGAGATTGAAAGATCTTCCATGCCCCTTCAGCTTGCTGACATAGCAGGAAGGGGTGGAGCAAGAGAAAGCAGGAAACAAGCTACCATCTGTGCTGGTGACTGGAAGCAGTGGCAGCAGCCCTGGCGGCAGCTGCAGGTCGCAAATTCGTTTTTCTTTGAGCCAGTCAGAATCTCTGCTAAGGACTCTTGCTGAGGACTGCCAGGGAGGAGAACTGTGGAGGGGCCAGAGCTTCTGGGCACAAGGCTGCCTGGAGGCTGAGCAGTTGCCTTGAGTGAGAAAGGAGGACCTTGGCCTGAGGTCACCTGTCCTGTTTTGAATAATGTGTGTACTTACTACTTTGACTACATGTGCCAACTTCATAGCTACTGTGTTGGCTTTGACTTTCTGGTTTGGGGACTCAGTCTTCTGGTACTTGAATAAATGCTCTGATTATATGTCTCATGTAGAGAGCCTGTTACATTTTGTGATTAATAACCATATCAGCACACTCATATTAATATACTTAATATATATTAACTATATATATTAATATACTTATGTTAGTAACCATATCAGCATTCACTGCTTTGTGAATGCTGCATTGCTGATACAAAGGTAAATAGAAAAAAGAAATCGTAAGGAACTTATTAAAGTTGTACTTTATACATTACTACATGGAAAAAATGATCATTGTAACTCATGAGACTCTTCTTAGTATGAGGATAGTCAAGGGGAATGTATATGTATATATGTATGTATATGCATCTATAGATGTAATTGTGTGTATACATACATGTGTTTATATATGTATGTATGTATAGAAGGGTATATATATAAATACATATGTGACTTGCGTATATGTGTATACATGTATACATAGACAGAGCACACAGGATGAGTTGAATAGGAAGGAATGATATCTAAAAAATAAAATTAAGAAGGAATTTAATGAGAGAAGGAGAAAGCGTAAGATACAATATGGTAAATTATCTCATATAAAAGAGGCAAGAGATAACTGGTACAATGGAGGGGAAGAGCAGGAAGGTGAAAGGAAATGGGTCAACCTTACTTTCATTGAATTTGGCTTAAGGAAGACTTAACATACACACTCTTTTGGATATCTTACCCTACAGAAAAGTAGGGAGGAAGGGGATAAGAAGGAGGATGATAGCTGGCAGGGTAGATTGGAGGAGAGGGTAGTTAGAACCATACATTTTAAAAAGGAACAGCATCAAAGTAAAAAGTAGAATAAGTGTGGAGCAGGGTAAGATAGAGGGAAATATAGTTAAAATTTCACAATATAACTTCTATGGAAACAATTTGTGTAACTACACATGTACAGCCTATACTTTAATTGTTTAACTTCCTAGTGTTGGTGGGTGAGGAGGGAAGAAGGGAAAGAATCTGGAAATCAAAGCTGTAAAAGCAAATTTTTTGTTTCTTTGTTTGTTTGCTTTTGTCTTATATGCAACTGGGAAATATGATATAAAGGCAACAGGGTATAGAAATCCATCTTGCCCTTCTAGAAAGCTAGAGGGGACATTGGGGAAGATATAAGAGAAAGCAGACTGGGGAAGGTGTATTCAGTATGATTTCTGTCTTGGAGGGGGAAGACAGGGAGAAAATTTGTAACTCAAAATATTGTGGAACTGAATGTCGAAAACTAAAAATATATTTTAAAAAGTTTTAGAAAAAAATAAATAAACATAGTCTTGGGTAAAGAAAAAAAAGATTAAACCTGAAAAAAATAATTTAAAAAAGAAAAAATAATAATAATCTACTGCAGTCACACAAGTAGCATATATCAGAATTGGCATTTGAAATCAAATCTTTTGTCACCAGAGGCAATGTTCTTTCTCCTGTATTGGGTAGCCTGAAAATTCATAGCTAATGATTTTTAAAGTACTTTCCAGTTCCAGATCTTCTGATTCTAGTCTCAATTCATACATGTCATATAAATAAACTGGATCTGAATGAGACTAAATGATAGTAAAAGATGCACAAAGATTGAGAAAGGAAGAGAGCTTGTGATATCAATCACCCCCCCACACACACACACACACAAAGTCTTCTTTCAGCTTGACTTGAGGTGGTTTCTTGGATTCAATGGATCCTCTTCCATGGTCCTGGATCCTACCTGGATTCACCAAACCGTCACCTGGGTTCAAAGGCAGGCAGCTCCCAGGTCCATGTCCAGCTCTCTGTGCAGTCTCTGCCACACATTGGAGCTCACAGCGTCCAGTCCATCTCAAGTTCTTGACATTCTTTGTTCCCAGGAAGATAAGACTTAAGAAAGCCACAAAGTCTTAAATACCTCACAGTCATACTTCCTCAGTTTTTTTGGCAGCTCGAGCTGGTCCTTGGACTCATCAGAAGTTTCAGCTGCTTCCCAGAATCAAGATCACTCCATCCAGATTTTCAAAATCAAAATCATTTTCTCCACCTTAGGAGGTGCTTTCGTTTTTAGCCTTCCGAGCTGCAGCAGCTTCAGCCTCCACAGAGTTTGCTTCAAGAATATCTGTCTCTGCTTCTCAATTCTCAGTCCAGCAGTAGCAGCCCAGACTCCAGATGCTGCTGAGAGAAATTCTCTTTCTCCAGTGGCAGCTGCTTCTGCCTTCAGATCATTATCCCAAGAAATTCTGACTCTCCCTCTCTGGGTTTTTCCTTATATACGGTAGGGTATTGCATTAGCTTCCTGTTTCAGCCAACCCCTTCCTGTTATGTCAGAAACAGGGATTCATACCTTTTTGATCAATTACTAACAATTGTTACCATTGCCAGTACTAAGAGATCTTCAAATTCAAATTACATTACATTACACCCACCAAGGCTTCTAAGTATTGTCAGTTTAATCCATAAAGAAGATGGGACAAAACTGGGTCCTCATACCAATACCTTTTTAGGAATTTCCAAATAGTATATTATGTTCAAAGTTTAAGGTTACTGAAAAATAATTCAAAAGTGGTATACACTCTTTCAAATAACCCAATAATAAAAAACTAATAAACATAATATTCACATATCATAATATAGGGTAAACAAACATTGAATGGTTTCCCATACTCCTTAGCTTGATATTCAGTACACTATATAGCTGATTCAAACTCATCTTTCCAAACACTATTTGGGGTAATTATTACATATGCTTTGGACTCCAAAAAAAATAAATTTTCTGGAATATGTCTAGGCTATGCCTGCCTTGGTGTTGTTCTTTTGTAATTATTGGTGCTTTGATAGGCCAAACATCATGGGTCTTTCATTCATTTGATCAGCTAATAAAAATCAATTAATTGTATATACCACATGCCAGACACTGCAAGGTACCTGGGATACAAGATAGTTATGAGTCATAGCATACTTCCAAATATTCTATTCTGTCCTATTCAATTATATTAATTCAATATTTTATTCTATTACATGAATACAGATAAGAAAATATCAAATAACTATTAAAATGAATAATTTTAGTAAAAATTAAAGGAAACTTTTTGGGTGGGAAAAATATTGGTATCATCCTGAGGGGCAGTATGGAATAGGTTAGGATATGGTCATTGAACTTAATCAAGAAGGAAACTAGGCATACTAAGGCATAAAGGAGAGAAAAGAATATTCCTAATGTAGGGGACAACACCTACAAAGACACGGAGATAGGAAATTAAAAGTCAAATGCAGGGAACAGCAAATATGCCAGTTCATCTGGAATGCTGGTTATGTGAGGAAGATGAAATATAGCAAATATGAGCGAAAAAATAAAAATGGAGCAACTAGTCAGCACAGTGGATAGAGAGTTGGGCCTGGAGTGAGAAAGACTCATATTCCTGAGTTCAAATCCAGCCTCAGACATGTACTAGCTGTATAACCCTTAGTAAATCACTTAACCTTGTTAGTCTCAGTTTCCTCATCTGAACAATGAGCTGGAGAAGGAAATGAAAAGGCATCCCATCCGGTATATTTGCCAAAAGATCACTAAATTAGGTCATGAACAGTCAGACACAACTGAAATGACTGAATGGCAACAAGTGTGGAAAATAGACTGGAGCAAGCTTGTGAAGAATTTTAAATGGTAAAAGTGCCTATATTTAAACATAGAGATGATGGACAGTCATTGGAACACGGGTTACACTTAAAAAACTCAATTTGGCAGCAGTGTAAAGGATTGGGGAAAGACTTAAGGCAAGATCAGTTAGGAAAATATTACAATAGTCTAGATGAAGGGTAATGAGAGCCTAAGTTATAGTGCCTGCTGAGCCAGAAAAGTGAAGTTAGATTGAGATTGAGAGATATAGAGGAAGAAACTGTAAGATCTGTCAACTGAACTGATACATAACATAACAAAAACTGAGAAATGAAGGATCACAGAGAGCTTATTAATGTTAGAAACCTTCAAAAGACACAACAAGATTTTGAAGAGAAGATGTTTTAGAGGAAAGGATAAGCTGTTTGGAACGTGTTGCACTTGAAATTCCTCTAGGACATTCAGTTTGAAATGCTTAATAGGCAATTGGTGATATAGGGGAAAGGGGGATCAGGAAAAGGAATAAGGCAAGATATTAAGATCCATGAGTCATCCATGGAAACTTGATAAGTAAACACAATTAACTTGATGTGGTTACTAGGAGAAAACGTTCAGCAAAAGGCTAAAAAATTACCTAGGACAGAATTTTAGTTGACACCTACTTTTAGGATGCATGATAAACTACATAGGAATATTCAGAATGAATAATTTGAGTATTAGTAGGAATACCAGGAGAGAAAAGAGTTTCAAAAACCCAGAGGAGAAAGTATTGAGGATTAGAGTATGATTACTAGTGTCCATTAAGGGTTATGTAAACTTTCAAAGAGACTTCACTTAAGCTATAAGATCAGAAGCTAGATTTCAAAGTGTTTAGAAATTAAAGGAAGTGTGTCAGCAGTGGGTACAGCCAGAGGATTCTAGGAGTTTGCCTGAGAAAGAATCAACAAGACTTTAAAAAATGTTGAAAATTTGAAGAGTGTGTATAAAAAGGAAGGGGTCAGGATGACTTAAAGTTTGATATTCTGGGTGATTATATAGTGGAGATGTCCTCAAAGGAATCATAAAAGTTAGGAAAGGGTAATGGATAGTAAGTTCAGAATTAGAAATATTGAATTTAATGTGCCTACAAACAACTAGATAAAAATGTCCAATAAGCAGTTGGTGATGGAGGAATAGGGCAGTGACTAGTGCTGTGCTTGATATATAGATCTGGAACTCATCCACAGAGAAATCATAGTTGAAGCCGTAGACATTGATGAATAATTTGGTTCAGGCTGGAAATGGAACAGATTAAAGCTTCTGTGAGAATCAGTAGAGAGATCAGCTTGGTGATTGGAGATTATTCTTCCAAAATGAGCAAGATAGCAATACCCAGTCTATCTTTCTCTTTAAAAAAATAGAGTAGTTGATAATTGGGAGTGCGGAAGTTACAAAGGATATAGAATGAGGTAAAATCAAAGTCCCAAGTGCAGTGACTGTCTTTAAGGAGGAAGAGGTCAATTTCTTCAACAGAGGGGAGGTTGTAAGATGCCAAAAAGTTTAGAAGAGGTGAAATGTGGGGAGGGGAGAGTGAGCTCAAAGAGAATTGCCTCTGTTTTCCCAGTAAAATATGCCACCAGATCATAGATAAGACAGAGAGGGGATGGGTGTGGAAATTTTGAAAAGAGAATAAAAGGTTTGAAACAGCTACAATTAGGAGTATGGTACACAGTTAAGTAGAAAAGAATAAAAGATTTGCTTTGTTCTGGGATGAATTTCTTCTCAGGAGATTTGAAAGTAAATATAGAATGCTTTGAGTAAATAGCTGGGTATGTCTATGGTGTCAGTCATTTACATTTCTTCTTTTTTTTCCTATGACTTAAGATGTAAGAATGAAAGGCTCTTCATTACAGAAGAAATGATTTTCACATGGTATGAGATTGCTTTGAACTAAAGTTTTGACATTATGATTAATATGATTGTCTTTTGGGAAATGATAAGTAGAGAGAAAAGAGAAACTCAGATAAAACTATGTAGCTAAATACATTGGGGAAGAAAGGAGATGAAACAGAAAGAACACAGGAACACAATAATTCACAAAAGAAAATAAACTTAAACTTAAGAAATAATACTTATTGCTTCAGATATCATCAATAATAATTATGGCCTTAGATTTTCTCTGGCTTCTACAGATCTTCACAATATTACCTTTTCCTACTTTTCCAACATTTTACATTATAATCTACTCAGGATAATCTATGGTCTAGCTATGCTGGCCTAACTTTTATTCCTTACCCAGTATAATCCATCTCTAACTCTATGCCTTTGCATTAGTTGCTGCTTCTATCATATCTGGAATTCCCTCTCTCCCTATCTTCATCTTCTTGTTCCCCTCAAGACTTTTTCAAATTATGCTCCACACAGTTGGCTTTTTTCACCCCTTTCACCATTACTGCCAACATTACCTCCAATGTAGCCTCTATATTATTGAATATACGTAGTAGTTTACATGTTTTCTCCCACAACAGATTATGAATTCTTTGAAATCAGGGACTGCTTTGCATTTCATTTTATTCCCAGTATTTATTACATTGCTTTGCACATAGTAAACTATTTCAAAATGCTTCTTGACTTTCTTTTTTTTGTATGCTTTATAGTGTACTGAGTATGGTTTAACAGCAAAGTGACCTAGAGACTTTAAAAACATAGATAAGTGGAGATCGAATTTTCCAATGAGCTCAGGCTTTTTCATAAGGAAAGTCTGGAAGTCCTTTATTTCATTAAATGACCATCTCTTTGCCTGAAAGAATACGGGCAGTCTTGCTGCGTAGTTGATCCTTGGTTGCAGTCCTCGTTCTTTTGCTTTATAAAAAACTGCATTAGGGACAGATAGGTGGTGCAGTGAATAGAGCACCGGCCCAGAAGTCAGGAGGACATGAGTTCAAATCTGGCCTCAGACACTTAATACAAAAACGAGCCATGTGACCTTGGGCAAGTCATTTAACCCCAACTGCCCTCCAAAAAAAAAGAAAAAAAAAAGAAAAATGGCATTCCATTCCCTCCGATCTTTTAATGTAGCAGGTGCCAAATCCTGTGTAATACTGACTGTAGTTCCACGATATTTGAATTGTTTCTTTTTGGCTGCATTCAATATTTTCTCCTTGACTTTGTACCTGTGGAGTTTGGCTACAATATTTCTTGGAGTTTTCAATTTTAGATCTCTTTCAGGAGGAGATCAGTGGATTCTTTCAATAACCATTTCTCCCTCAGATTCTAGGACCGGACCTCAGGACAGTTCTCTTTAACAATCTCTTGGAGGATGCTGTTCAGGCTGGTTTTTTCATCATGATTTTCTGGTAGGCCGATAATTCTTAGGTTATCTCTCCTGGACCTGTTTTTCAGGTCAGTGGTTTTTCGAGTGAGATATTTTGCACTTTCTTCCAATTTTTCAATCTTTATGTCTTGTTTCAGTGATTCTTGTTGCAACATATAGTCCTTAGCTTCAATTTGTCTGATTCTAATTTTTAGTGAGTTATTTTTCTCAGCTACTTTTTGCAGTTCCTTATCCTTATTTTCATTTTTCATTTTTAGGGAGGCATTTTCTCCGGTTAGATTTTGGACCTCCTGTTCTAGTTCTCCAATTTTGCTTTTCAAGCATTTGATTTCTTCAGTGAGATTTATTTCCAATTTGGACACCATAGATTTGAATTTATCTCCTACATCTCTAATTTCATTTTTAAAATCTCTTTTGAGATCCTCCAAGAAGGCTCTCTGGAATTGAGACCAATTTGCATTTCTTTCTATGGTCTCCAGTGTGGATATAGAGTCTCTGTTGCCTTCTGAATTTGTTTGTTCTTGCTCACTATAAAAAGATTTGATGGTCCTAGCCTTTGCAGTTTCCTTCTTCCCCATTGTGAGTGCCTATGTCCTGGAATTTGGAGTGGATATCCAAGTCTGGGGTGCCGGAGTGTTAAGCTTCTCAGGTTGGTAGGTAGCTGTAAGCTCTTAGTATGTAGCCTGAGGCCAACACCAAGACTCTCAGTGATACCCCTGAGTTACCCTGAGGCTTACAGAATAACTTGTTGGGGTCCAGTGGTCCCAACTCCTTCAGGTTTCAGAGCCTGTGTCCCTGAGCTATGGTTCAAACAGGTTCAGAGCTGGCTACAGCTGAAGGCCTGAGGCAGAGCTGTGGTTTGCCAATTGGGCGGGTGTTGCTAAATTTGCTTTTCTTGGTAGGGCTGGCTGGCTCCACCCTACTGGGCTTAGACTCTGTATTGTCTTCTTTCTGCTTTCCTCAGCTGTGCCCAAGCCTGGGGCTGTTTCCACTGATTCAAGATTTTACTCTAGTTGGAGCATTTAATTCTGGACTTTTCTTGGTCTGGGAGGGATTTAGAGGAGCCACTAAACTTTATTCCTCTATCTTGGCTTCTGGCAGCATGGGTGTATAGGATTAAACATCCAGATTGCCCCCACAGAACCTGCTGCCCCTGCTGTGGGCCCCAAGTTTTTTCCAACCCGGTTGGATGATCCTCTGTCCTCTGGTGAGATGGCTGCAAACCTCTCAGGCTGGGTGAGTCTGCTGGATGTCTGGCTGGAGTTATTTCTCTCAGTCTGCTCTTCTCTGCTCCATGTGGCATGTCTTTCTTGTGCTCAGCGTTCTTCTTACTGCAACCTAAGTAGGCACTTTCCTGGGCTGGGAATGCACCTCACTTAGTCTCTCAGAGGGTTATGTCACTCTTTAGTTTATTCAGATTCACTTTTTAGCCTTTAGAGATAGAGTGGCTCTGGCTGCAGCTACAGCTTCTGCCCACCACCCTGGGGCCAGGCTGTGGTTTCAGGATGGCCTGGCCTCAGCTCCAGAACTGTTGCGATGGGTCCCTCCTACTGAACTGTCTTCAGAGAGAGACGTGTTTTCTGTAGTTTTGTGGATTTTTGAGCCCTAAAATTTGTTATTTTATGTGTATTTAAGGTGGCTGTGCATGAGCAGCTGATCCTTGCTGCTTCTACGCCCCTCAATGGAAAATTCAATCTCCACTTACAGGATGCAAGAAAGACATAAAAAGGCAATCAAGGAAAACAAACGCTCACACATACATATACATGCACAGATGCTCACACATGCACATAACTTGGGACTCAATAAGAGCAAACAGTTTACATTCCGTTATGAAAAGCAGATACCTGTCAATACTGAAATTTGTATAAATATTGTGACGCTTGAGAGGGATGTACACAGAAAGAGGGTGTGGGTAGAAACGAACTAACCTGAAGACTTAAAAAAAATGTGTTTAGGGGAAGAAAGGCATTGTAAGGGGAGAGGAGGAAAGGTAGAGGTAGAAGATGGTAGATTGTGCACAGTAAGAGGCATAAAAACCCTACTGGAGTGGAGGGGTGGGACAGAGGGGAATGAGCATCATATGATCATTATACTCATTGGTTCTGATTTAAAGAGGGATCAATACAAATGACTAAGTTTAGAATTTAACATGAAAAGACACAAACATTCATAATAATAGAGGGAAAAGAGGGTGGGAGAGGA
>JAQQSW010003770.1:0-14612 GCA_028646575.1 Pseudocheirus occidentalis | reverse complement strand
GCTTATGACCTCAGGCAAATGTCTTCCCTGGGAAGGTTTACTTTCCCAGAGCCTGTACCTCAAAGAGGGGGGAGGGGTTCCGGAGCCTACACCTCATCAATACCATGCCACAGAGGAGTAAGAGAAAAGGCAGAGAATTTAAATGTTGCTTCCCTATTATAGAAGAAAGAAGGCAGTACAGCAAATTGCGTAGCTATGAATGAAGACAACAAAAAAGGAAAATCAAAATATTTCTGCAGTTCAATTTAATCAAATGAATTGTTATCACTAATAGAGGAAACCTTCCTCTTCCCACTTTCCTTTTCCCTTTCCAATCCTTGAAGTACAAGCAATGTGGAAGCCCTCTAAGCCCCATACAGATTTTAATGGTAAAAGCATTTTATTTTTAAAAGGTTGTACAAGGGCTTAAAATATTCAATGTGTCATCTTGTTTGAACTTGAGGTTTTAAGTGAGAAGAAAATTAAGAAAGAACTCAAGCATTTATGCCACACCAAACCAGTTGTCTCCATTTCTACACCCTCTCTGGTTGCAGTCCTAAATCCAGCACTATTTCCAATATGTTTGCAGTAATAAAGAGCCATGAAGGGTTGCAGGATTATATGAATGTGTACTTTGGCTCTGGTCCATTTTACAAAACAAGTCTAACTGAATCAGAACAAATTAAAGACAATTTGTTGGTGTCTGTTTAGAGTATATTTAATGGACTACTCTGCTTCCACTTAAAGTATAGCAGGGCCTTGATACGAAATAGAAATAAAGATGTTACTATAACACAGACTCCAAGAAAATAATCGACTATGAGCCGATTAGACACAAGGCAAAAACTTAAATGTTTTTTCATGCATACACTTAAGAAAACGGATTCATAGAATGACTGACTCCTTAAAAATAAAAGCCTAATTAAGTAGCAGACCTCTAGTAACTTGTTAGGAGGTTCCCGTGTACCCCCACCACCACCCAACACAGAGCTTTTTTTTTCTTTTTTGGCAGGGGGGTATAGTTTAAGGTTCCAGGAGTATAGGAGTAAGATAATGCATTTTTTTTTGGGGGGGGGGAAGCATGCCTCATTGCCTTAGCAATTATTTAGTGCAGCTTTCTCCATCTAATATAATCAATGCCCATGAACAAAAGCAGTTTTTAGTGCCATTTACGCAAAGTTTCTCCAGATAAAACTCACAAGTTTGGTTTTAGAATTACATTATGCCAGTGCCTATATTAATGGACCAGGAAGTGCATTCCATCCATTTCATGCTGGAGCTTAAAAGACCTTCTCTAGAGGAGCAGTTTGGTCAGGGATTTTAAAATCCTCTGCTGGTTTGTGTTAAACTGTAAAACATGTGACTAATCCAACATTAAGTAGAACGATACTTTCCAACAAGGAAGGTTAAACATAACTCTAGCATGGTGAATGGAAAGAATCATAATATCTCTCCTTAAGGGAACAGAATGACATTTTTTGGTGGGGGAGGAAGAGACAGGAGGGAAGGTAATTTGTACAGATGCACATTCATCATCATATATTTATATATCACTTTAAGATTTCAAAGTGCTTTACATATATTGTCTCATTGACTCCTTATCAGAACACAAGAATAAGATGCTATTATTTTTCTCATCTTTCAGCAGCAAAAATCCAGAAACTCAGAGTGGTTGAGACTTTCTCAGTATTACAAATCTAGTATGTGCCTGACTCTTTAATGGGATTTGAATCTTGCTCTTCCTAATTCTACATTCAGAGTTCTAAATCTATTATACCCACAATCATTCAGATTTGAGCTACAGCCATATCCCTGATAGGGAATTTGAGAAGGAGCTAGCAATGTCTTTGTCTTTTCAAGGCCAGTGTAAACATGTCATTGAGATCTCAGGAGATTTGACATAAAATCCATGTAGACATCTTAGTCAAGTGGTATGAAATTTGTATCCATGGAAGACAGGAATGTGTACATGTTTCACTTATGCATGGGTGTGTATGTTTTAAAGAAAAAATAAATTGACAGCTCATTCTGCTGATACTACAGATTAAAAATGAAAACTGAATTCTATGATAGATTTGTATAGAGAATATTCATTTCATTATCAATTAAATTGGAAAACCATGATCCAGGAAGCAACTAGACAGTTCTGACATCATTTCTTATCAGCTTCCTTAGAAATGTAACATGTCATTTTAATTGGATCTGGAACTAGTTCTGTGATGAGCCAGCACACAGCTTGAGCTCATTCTCTAAAGTTCTATCTGTGTAGCATCTGCAAAAACATGGAATTGGAAAAGACTATTTTATGTGCTACCACCAATGGAGAAGGAGCATATGTGAGTGACTGTCCAAATTCATTGGTGTATTGACATAGCCTGACAGAGCTTTGTATGGAAGGTAATATGTTATGAAACTAACAACCCTTGCTGCATAGCAATGTTGCTAATTGTTCTTAGGGGGAATGAAGCTATAACAACGTTTAATTAATAGGTTTTTAACATCTGCAAAAAAAACCCCAACTAATTGAAAGTATTGATAAGGATAAATCTGCTGTCTTTAGGTTAATAGATTATATCATTTAAGAAATCTGCAATACCAAATAAATGCCATTTCCATTAAAGTTTCTTTTAACTATATTTCCTTAAGAAATAGATGATTTCCTTTTTGCTATTCACTTATATATTAATTTAACCAACACCTGCAAAAGGCCTACTTTCTACATAGCCTTTTGTTTCCTATTAGAAGAGATTCAAAGCCAAATAACCCTAATGCATAATGTTACATGATATGTGCATTAGAAAAATAGAGATGTGAGATCCAAGAGGGAAAAGTCATTACTCCACCCCCCATTGAAACCCCTCAAAAAGATTTATACATTTGCCCTTGACCAAGTCCTTAAAGGGTCAAAGTGAACAGACTGTGATAAAGGCAAGAAATATCCTGAAACTAGATAGTACAATAAATGAACCCTGGACTTGGAGAGAACATCAAAATTGAAGCCAAAGACCCAGGTTTCAGCCTCGTACTCTGTGGGCATGCTAGGAAACTATTCTGAGCTTTCAGTTTCTTCATCTGTAAAATGGAAACGTATACTTAGCCTGCCTATTCCATAGGGTTGCTATGAGAAAAGCTCTTTATAAACCTTACAGCATTACGTTAACTTATCACCAATAATAACAATAAATTGTAAAATGTAGTATGTACATTGATGTTTCTAATATTGAGAAAGTTGAATTTCTCAACATGCTAAAATTGACTAAAGAGAAAAGTAGAAAAAACCAACATAATAATCCCTGTTTAGATTCATGCCCCACCCTCAATATCTTTCAAAAATAATGATCTCCAGCATTGGTTAGTCCATTTTTAACAAGCTTAGCATTTAGTCCTATGGCAAAGCTATTTCCAGGAGGTCATAGTTGGAAAGAGAGCTTATTGTTTCTACCATCCAGGGAAATAGCAGGTACATATCTGTCATATACTGATTTGATTGTAGAGGTCCATGGTTGAAATGGAAATATAGAGTTATTGAACCTCTACATAGCAAGCTGAGAGTTAGATACCTGAGAGAGAAAACCTGACAGGAAAATATTTGAATGACCTATCACAGTTCAGCTGCTACACTAAGTAGCTTTGGACAATGCTCCAGTGAATATTGTAATAGCACGAGACGGCAGCTGTAATGTTGCTGCACATGAGAGAAGAATTGAACTAGTTCAGTGAGACTTCTAGGGAAGGAGAAGGAATATGTTACACACAATATCACAGTCTCATAGTTGAAGACATCTAGGCTAAACCACCCCTGTGTTGGAATGCCCTATTTAATTCCCAAAGAGCAGTCCTACAGCCTCTGCATGAAGACCTCCAGTGAGGAGGAATTCACTATATCTAGAGCCTGTCTATTCTACTTGGCTATAGCTCTAATCAATAGGAGGCTTTTCTTACACTGAGCTGAAATCTGATTCTTTCCAACAAATACTCCCAGTTCTGCATTTTAAAGATAAGGAGATTCAGTCTAATCCTTCTTCCAGGTGATATACCTTCACATACATAATAAGAGCTTTTACACACCCCTTATTGCTGACGCAGCTATGTCATGTGGTAGCTAGAGCACTGGGCCTAAAATCAGGAAGACTTGAGCTCAAAACTGACCTAGCTATGTGACATTAGGCAAGTCATTGAAACTGTTTGCCTTAGTTTAATCATCTGTAAAGTGGGAATACTGATACCTCCTCCCTCCACGAATCCTAAGAATCAGTTGATACATTCATATAGCACTTAACACAATGTCTAACACTTAAAAAGGGCTTTATGAATAATTAGCTAGTATTATTAGTCTTCTCTTATCCACATTCTTATCAGTGCCATTCAACCAAGCTTCATATTACAGGGTTTCAAGGTTTTTTCTCTATTCTGACTACCTTCCTCTAAATGTTTACCAGCTTCTCAATGTACATCCTAAATTGTGATAGCCAGAGATTATCACAAATCTTTAGACTAATTTGACCAGTACTAGCTTTTCTCTCTCTCTCTCTCTGTCTCTCTCTGTCTCTCTCTCTCTCTCTCTTCTCTCTCTCTCTCTCTCTCTCTCTCTCTCTCTCTCTCTCTTTCTCTCTTTCTCTCTTTGTCTTTTCTTTTTTTGGAGGAGGGAAGGCAGGGCAATTGGGGTTAAGTGACTTGCCCAAGGTCACCTGGCTAGTAAGCATTAAGTGTCTGAAGTCAAATTTGAACTCAGGTCCTCCTGACTCCAGGGCCAGTACTCCATTCACTGTGCCACCTACTTGTCCCTACTAGCTTCTCTTAATATAAACAAAGATCACATTATCTATTGTGGTTACCATATTATTATACTGCTAACTCACATTGAACCTGCAGTCTAGCAAACACTTATACTGTTATTATATAAACTGTTCTCTGGCCTCATCTTATATTGGTAATATGAATTTCTTCATCTAAATATATGATTTTACATTCATTTTTATTGTATTTTAACTAATATAATTTCACTATTGTGTTAATATGATCTTATATTTTGAGATTTAAATCCAAATACATTGAACTAAAATAGGTTAAATACATGCAATCTGCAAAGCTCTGTGGCAAATGCTAAGGATATATTAAAATGAAAAACAATTCTTTATCCTCAAGAGTCTTATAACTTATTACAAAGTACAACATACAAACAGATAAGTAAATAGAAGATAATTTGAAGAGAAAAATGACACTAGCAATTAGGGACATTACAAAAGACTTCCCATAGGATGTGGTACCTGAATAGAGCTTTGGAGGAAATGAAGTATTCTCATGTTGAAGTGAGAGTAAACTCCAGGCAGAAAGGGGTCTTAGCCTAGTATTCTCACATGTTGAAGTCTCTATGTAGCTTGACACTGTCATTTACACCATGAAAATAGTTTTTAATCAAATCAGATTTCTGATTTTTATGCCTTGTCTAGATAAAGAAAAAGAAATACCAGATTGGTCCATGAAAAACTGGAAAGAATCACATTACTCTCCTTGAATAAGTAAACATACTGTTTTACTTCAGGGGACAATTCATTCACATTTGTTTTAAATCAGTACAATATTTCAAAAGTTTCCATTTTTCAAAGAATCTTATGCCAGTGGACCCTTTACATTCATATTTAACACCCTTTCCAGGGGACGTTCCCCTACAACCAACATTCAAATTTTCAATTTTCAGGAGATGTCTATTCCAGCTTCAGAGTTCTATATTTTTCCTCACTAGTAAACATATAGCTCACAACCCCAATGCATTCACTTTTAATAATTAGCCAGTTGTCAAAATTATCTCAAAATGAAGAGATATACCAAAAATGGCATAGAATGAACAATAATAAGAAAATAACCCATCTCTCGGTCTCTCTGTGTCTGTCTGTCTCTCTCACATACACAGACACACAAACATCTGAAGCACACACTCCCTAATAAACAAAGATTCATTCTATTTTCCTGCTTAAGCCCATTGTGCTCCATTTAATCTATTAGATTATCTATTTGATAACAGATAGCTAGGTTTCTATCACAGTTTTGAAGACTTTCAATGAGGGGAATTTTTCCATGTCTCTCCATTATTTCCCCTAGAGAATTGAAAATATTGGTGAAACAAGCAATGTTATAATTTCTATTTGTTTCATGGAATTGACTTCATCGTTTGATACCGTCTAGACACAACAGACTCTATCTCTTAAGTTGCCTACTCTATGTTTAACAGCTTTCACTTGGATGAAAATCTTTCTTTGAAATTCAATCTCCCTTTTTATTTCTTTATACATTAAATTCTCAGATTCATTGGAGGCAGATAAAGTCTTCTGTTGACCTCTGTGGAAATGAGAATACTTGGTCACTAGTTCATGTATATCGAGAATATCTTTATATAATACATTGCCAACTTATTAATTTTTCTGCTTATAGTTGACTGTTACAAATTTTAGCTATGAATTCAAGTTCTTTCTATGTAGAAAATTAATATGCTTTAAAATAATTTCTTCTTGATAGAATCTCTCTGAAATGCAATGGAGTATGGTGATAAGCAGAAAACTTTCTGTGTATATATGACCAAGGATCTTGTTACTTTTAAAAAGGAATAACAGCATTTCCAAGCACAGATGCTAGAATAAAGTCTAGTTTTATTTTTTTTTCTATTTTGTTTTGCATTTGACATTGATTCATTAAGAGAAAATACACAATCTAGTTCATCTTTACATTTTTTTAGGTTGTTGTTGTCCTTCATTCTTGAAGAGGCCATGACATCAGGAAGGTGATGACATAAACTGCAAGTGAATTGGATTTTTAAGTAAGGGAGAGCTGTGCAAAGTAACCAGTTTCACTTTCTCCTCCAAAGCCATCTGGGTCCAGTGGGAAGATATAGATCAGTATGACTGGAGATGGCCCTGCATATTTTTAGGTAACTTATCTAAGTAAGAAGATAATTATACTGCCACATATTCTAGCTAAAGAAACAGGTGGTGAAATCTATCTTTAGCTGAAATTGCTAAGGTCCCCTATATAATGAAACTTTTTTTTTTTACTTATACTCCATAAAAAATTTCCCATTATAGTAAAGAAAGAGAAAAGAGGTGAAGAATAGTTTCTGGAAATTTCTACATGAAAAAGATATCACCTTCCTGCCCCCCAACCACTTGCTTTTTGTAATCACAGAAATATTAGTATACAATAAAAAAACTGTTCAATCTGGAAAAAAAAAACCTACTGAGGCAGAACTTTGAGCCATTAACCATGTATGAAAAGGACCAGACTCCTTCAAGGAATGGGACCCAGATCTTCCTCATGCTCTTATATGCCTCCTTTCTCCAGGACCTTACTTTGACAGTGCTTGATAACCAGACATTCAGAAGAGGTAAAGTACATGGTCTTATTGCTTGATAGACCTCGCTTTTGACCATCTCAGAAGGCCAAAATTCATGCATCAGCATGGGTGGTCACAGGGTGGTCAAGGCAAGGGTCATCTCTGCTGACTAAGTGGTCATAAGATGGTCCCTTGTTTATGTTGGTCAGGAGAGGGTGATCCAAAGGTACAAAAATAAGTTAGAGAATTCTCCATATCACTTTAGGATATCACACACATGCTGGGTTTCATCATCAGTATTCTTATGATAAGGTAAGTGAATTTTCCAACCATTTGTTCATAGCTCTGTGGCCTAATATGTAGAACTTATAAACGCTACCTCTTTGAAATCATAACATTAATTGATTAATACTTATTGGAATAAAATAGGGATCTAATTAATCATTTATTACATTGGTCATAAGACTTGAAAACACTTCTATGAGAATTCACATAATAAACTTTGGGGGAAAATGAGTTTGTTCATATGAAATGATTGAAGGCTGTAAAAATTGATGTCAATGTGTTTCATGCATTTAAAAAAACCTGCAAAAGTGAAAAAAAGTCAGAAATTTGAAGTCACAATTTTTTTTTTTTTTGGCCAAGCAGGACTGCTTTCATAAGCCTGCATCTGCTGTAAACAGACCAGACGGATACACACAGAAATAGAAAGCTTCAAAGAAAGAGTGTGATTCACATGCTTTGCTTTAATAGCAGTAGCAAGCTCTCTTTTGAAGTGGAACCATTTTCAGAGCAGGTGTCCTAACAGTGCCATCCAACAGCTGAAAGTCAGCTCGTGTTTGAAAGCATGCCAGCTCGATGGCCATTAATTGAAAAACTATGAGCATCCAGTATCATAGGAAGGAAAAGTGCACAAAAGAGTGAGTCTTTCTTGAGCATCTTACTACGGGAAACAGCAGAGGGAGCTGTCAATCTTCTGAGAAATAAAGGCAGGCCATGTGCAGGCTCACTGATCGGCACTTTAAGAGCCATGGTTGGACAGAAATTGGTTGGACAGAAATAATTGTATATGGTGGGCTAACAAATCAATGATAACAATCCCCTTAAAGGATATAACTGGGTAGGTGTTTATATAGCCATATATATCAATGTACATATGTGTATTACATAATTTTCTGGATAGTTTATATGTGTATATATGCACATATATGTGTATGGACATGTATGTGTATGCCACACATATACACAAACATATTATATATTTAAATGTAATCTATATAAATCTTGTTCCTTGTTTGCATGTATGTGTATATAAATATATGATCTAAGAGAATTGCACAAACACATATTCAGATATAACCTATATTAATCGTGTTCCTTATTTCCACATATGTCTGTGTGTGTGTATGTGTGATCAAAAAAAGTTGTCTAGGTCACCGAGTGGTTAAATATCAGAGGACTTGGTTTCAAAGTCAAACTCTCATGCTTATAACTATATGACCTTAGACAAGTCACTTAATGTACTCTAGTTGGAGATTCCTTTACTGTAAAATTAAGACTTTGGACTAAATGGTCACTGACATCCCTCAGAGTCATAGATCCATGCATATGACTCACCTGTATATGTCAGAAGTCTTCTTGACTATAAGGCCATCTATAATGAACTACTTCTCACTTCCTCAATTTATATACATAGTATATAGTGTCCAAGTTAGCAATATGAAATAATAAATAGAGCACTGGCCTTGAAACTCTAAATCCTTTTCAGATACTTACTCTATGTGTGACCTTGGGCAAGTCACTTAACCTCTGTCAGCCTCGGTTTTATCATCTTTAAAATGTGGATCATAATAGCACCTATCTTAGAGCACTACATAAATCCATCAACTGTATGGGTATAATTGTATATGTGTGGATATTTAAGTAAATTTAAAAACTTCTATTAAATACTTAAGTGTCAAATAGTACTAAACGTTGGAGAAACGAGTACCAAAACAAAGATATTCTCTACCTTCAAGGTAATTATATTCTAAAGGGGGAAATAAAACATATCTGAGATCAGTGACCAGGAAGGGATACTTTGATTTGCAAAATTACATGGATGATTACTGGAACCATAAGAGAGTACATTTACACACTCTTTCTAGTAGCCAGGGTAGTACTGATTTGATTACACCCCCAAAGTGGGAGGAAGTTCAGAGCAGTCAAAGGTAGACAAGAAAATGGCTATAAAATAAAGTGAAATCTGACTTGGAGCCCACCTTGATGTTATGGGCCACATGAAACACTCACTAATTAGTACAGCAGGGTCTCCACAGTCCCTCTCACTCTTCCCTCCTCTCTGCCCATACTATCTCCTTTGGTGGTCTCATCAGCTCCCATGGGTTCAATTGTCATCAGATGTAGATGATTCCCAAATCTTTATTTCTCGTCTTTGCCAACTAGCAAGCTAGAATCTCAAAATACCTACCCTGATCGTCTTTTTGAAGCACTTTATTGTACTTTCTGCCAGTTTCTTCCATCTTATTTGACTGTTAGTCTCTGATGTACAAAGAAGCAGGTCCACATGAGGTCTCTAACATCATAAACACGATGGAAAAACTACAGTAGTCAGAGATAAATTCATATCCATAAACATAGCAGGCTTACCCAAATCTCTTACAGTCTCTAAGCTTTTGTATATTTAAATACACGCATTGCACATACACACACAAACATATATCACTGATATTTTTCTACCCCTTCTTTTCAAATGGCTTTGGGAATGTGCCTTAGGAGTACAGCAGGATTTGTTAGTGAGCCTACTGAGTCATTGTGAAGGGTTTCAGTTACAGGGTTTTGTTAAGCACTCAAAAACGATCATTATGTGGCAACAGACAGATTTATACAGTGTCAACCTGCTACTTGAGATGTGGTACGTGGTACGGATCATCTCTTTTCACTTGATTGCTAATTGCCCCAGGCAAACCTTTCGAAAAGCTAGCTGAGTGGTAAACTACAAAATGATATGGAGATACTAAACCGAGTGGGAGTTTCAGAAGAATGCTAGATTTGTTATTAGAAAATGCTTTTTGATGTATGCCACAGAGGCAATTAAAAGTGACGCCTTTATATTAGGAAGTGTCTGCTTGCATTTGTTCAATGAGATGATATAGTAGTGGGTCTTGCCCTGTGTTTGTGTGTGTGTGTGTGTGTGTGTGTGTGTGTGTGTGTGTGTATTCTTTTCAGGATACAGATACCACTATCTAAATTTACTGGCATAGATTGAGTTGGCAGAGTGTACTGACAGGAAATTTCATAGGAGAGACTTTCTTTCCCTACCTCCAACCAACATTTACAATTTTCTTCCTATTTCTCTTCCTCATTTTCTGTATATTCTTATAGTAAGGAAGTGACCCTGACTTCATAGAAATCAGTATATTAAAGCAGAAAAAAGCCTGCTGGATTCAGAGAAGCTGGGTTCTGATTCTGCCTTTGTTATTTCTACCTCTGTTATTGGGCAAGTCACAACTTCAATGTGCCTCAGTTTTACCATTTGTAAATATAGTTGGGCTAGATGATCTCATAGGTCTCTTCCAGTTCCACATGTATAGTCCTGTGGAAAGTCTTGCTGAGGCAATACAAATTTCAGAAGGTTCTATTGTAATGAGAAATTGGGAGACTTCTAAAGACATGATCTTAGGGCTTTAGGGGCTCCAGGTCCTGCCACTCCAACACTGTTAAGGTAGAAAGAGTTGGAATTCCTCTCCCTCCACCTGTCTTCCCAGTAATTTCAGTATCTGCTAATCTTAGACCAGTCTCACTGTTTAGGAAAAAAAGACAAAACAAAACTTGTTAGCAGCTTTGTTTGATAATAGGGTGGGAAAATTTATAGCCTGATTATTTGACAAATACTGTTTGCAAAAGGGTAGAGGAGGTATGATTGGCATTGATGGAAAGAATACCATTCTTTCTCCCCACTTCGAGGAAATCAAGGATTCATAGAAGGTTGGTGTTTTGAAGTCTAAGTAGGGGTGTGCTGGAGCCAGCTCAAACCCCAAGTACTATCTTCAATATGGGCATTTATGCCTAGGAAATCAGGAACTATTCGAAATCCAAGCTTAATTTAATGTTTTGTTGTTTTCTAAAGACACTTAATTTGTCTATTTTTCCCCTGCTTCCAGAAATTTGGTTGTTACACACTTGCCAGCATACCACTAGGTCTAAGGAATTATTGGAAGGAGATCTTCTGAAGGAACTGAGGTGAATGGGGAGGCAATAGGTGGAAAATAATTTTAAAGAAGTACTTTTAAAGTGATGTTTTTCAAACAAAAGACCCAATGGGAAGAATGAATCTGGAAATTCCCCATGAGTCTTAAGAATATTACTCTTCTTTTTTTTTGGGGGGGAGAGCTCTTAGTGAGGTAAATTGTTCTATGTTCCCTAATTAACTGCTATATTTCTTAGACTTGTATGTTTCCATCAGCCATTCAGTCTAAGTGACTTTTCTTGACTATCTAATTATCACAAGGCAAGTTCTAGTAACCATTTTACCAGAAATAAAGGACTACATTTAGTATATATAGTACAATATATGTCATTATAGCATTATTCCAGCAGCATATACATCCTTATAGAAAGTTCAGTTAAGGCACACATAATTTGAAACCATTTTTAATGCAAGCATGTGCTATAGAAGAGATCACTGTGTAGCTGTATTTTGGATTTTAAGGCAGAGACCACCCTCTTCTCAAGCCCCTCCATGTCCCTATGTGTTCTGTCCACATTTAGGCCTTTAAGTGACTTCAAATGCTCATCCAACATAGAATAGATACAGGGAAGAGAAAAGGGAGGTCAGGAAAGATATTTACAGTACTTGAAATAAAGCTCCCTTGTTCCATACATCCTACTTCTTTGAAAACCACAGTGCTTTGGAATTAAAGGGCTGAAGGAAAGATCAAAGTATGACAGGGGTCAGAAAATGTCATTGTCCTAATTTCATTTTTGCCTTGAACTATGGCAAATGGCAGAACTATATGGTCTAGATCACTGACAAATTGCCTCAGCTCTGGCCCTAGGTTCTGGACTCTAAACACTTGAGTTCAAATCGTGTCTCTAATACTTATTAACTGGGTGACATCAAGGAAGTCACTTCACCTCTCATTTTTAGGTCATTTAAGGGTAAAATGGGGGTAGTAATATTTGAAAATTTGCCTCTAAGAGATGTTGTGGAGATCAAGTGGTATAAGGCAGCATATAAAGTGCTTTGTAAACTTTCAAGAGTAATGTAAATGCCATTAATTATTATCATTGTGAATAACATATTATCATGTCTCACCAATACTACTTAGTGTGTGGACTTGATCAACAATGTCTTTTTTGGACCTCAATTACTTCCTTTGTCAAGTGACAAGGTTGTTCTAGGATCAACCCTTATTGTATGTCTTTGAACCCAGGGATGTTCTAGAACCTGCTCAAACTGGCTCTGAAAAGTCAATTATGTTTTCAGTGTAAGCATTTGCACATTAGAAAAACAAGATAATAATCAGAGCTTGATTTATTGTTTTTGGTGATTGTCTGGACTTAAAGTGATGTAGAAAAATGATAATACCATGGATTACATTTCAAAGTATGTCATTTTCAGAGAGCCAATTGTTAAACATTTACCAGTACTCCCTGACAAGGACCCCTTTGACAGTCTGGTGAAGTATGTGGACTTTATTATTCAAACATTATTTTCATAACGTTTAATAGCATAAAAACTTGTAGGATAACAAGGGAAACAAATTATATTGAAATAGTTGTAAAAAAATAAGTCATTTACACCAAGTTAAGAACCTCTGAACTAGACTATTTCTTAGAGCCATTTTGTGATTCTGTGGATTTATCTTATTAGTTTTAAAACAGTAACTGTATTGTAGTAGTCTAACATTTATAGAGTGTTTTCATCAAACAAACCTATGAGGAAGGTGGTATGAGGGTCATCATATTAATTTTTCAGATGAGGAACTGAGAATCAGAGATTAAGTGACTTACCCAGGGATATGTTGCTAATAATGTCAAACTTGAGACTTAAACTCAGATCTAAGTTTAAATGTCTTGTCTTCCAAAGCCAGTGATCTGTCACTTACATGAAACTGTCTCTTAGAAAGTCACGCTTACATCAAACTGTCTCTTAGAAAGTCAATACACCCCAAATGCAGGGGCTACTTGAACGTTATTTATACCTTTAAAGGGGAAAAACAAAACAGAGTTATCTGCCAGAAATTGCCATTCTTACCCTAACTTTAGCTATTATTCCTTTTCTATTTATATTATACCTACACAGATGAGATTCATGTGAGTTACTAGCCCTGAACAAGTTGAATTAGCCCTGAAAAAGGTGTTCTCCAGCTAAAGATCGCTTGCTCTGAGAATGGTCAATTTAGCAGAAATCATGTTGAATGTAAAAGACAAATTAATAAAGATGTCACTCTTAATAGGCAGCACACATTCTTTACAGAAGTGACAAATAAACATAAAATGGCAGAGCTGGGAGTGATGTTAGAGGATCTTGAGTCTGAATAATTTCACAGATCCTTAGAGAGGGGGAAGTGATGCACTCAATATGACACAGTCACCGAGAAGGCAAGATTTGACTTGACTTCAGTAGATTTTTTATTGGGACCCCCTATGAGAACAAGGTTCTTAATTTTTGTAGAAGTTACTTGGTATTTTGCTGTAGAATGATATTTCTTGTAATTTCTTAATCCTTCTTTTGTATTTCTCCCCTAAATCAACAAGAATTAATTAAGAGCCTAAAATATCCCAGATCTTCCTGAGACTGCCATTAAAAAGGGAATAGCAATCTCTGTTCTTGAGAAACTTAAGAATTACCACATAGACTGGAGGCACAATTACCACATCTATCAGGCCAGAAGAAAAAAAAGGCTAAGAGAAAGGTTGGTGGATTTTGCTAACAGGGAAGGAGAAGAGCGGGTCCGGCCAAACTGCTCCCAGGGCAAGGAAGCAGTGGGAGGCGGCGGTAACAGCAGGAACGTCTGAGAGCCGCAGAGGCCACCACTGAGCTGCTTCAGAGCCCTCGGCCTGCAGATAACAGGGGGGCTGATGCGATCCATCAGGGCCAAGGGCTCTTGTATTGAGTGGCCTGGATCTGGATCGTGGTCTTGAGTGGTGGTCCTGGGGTGCGATTTCAGTGAGCCAAGGCTGGGAGGTGGGGCTGCAGCACCCCACTAAGGGTTCCGGCAGCTGTGAGGGCCCCAGAGATTTGGGACAGAGCTTTCCCCCTCCAGGAAGCAGAGTTCCACAGAGCTAAAAAAACCAAGCAATT
>JAQQSW010003769.1:0-14612 GCA_028646575.1 Pseudocheirus occidentalis | reverse complement strand
TATACATAGAGGGTACAGGATGAGTTGAATATGAAAAGATTATATCTAAAAAATAAAATTAAGAAATCAGACTGGAATTTATTGGGAGGAGAAAGGAAGAGATAGATTAGGGTAAATTATCTCATATAAAAGAGGCAAGAGAAAACTGTCACAATGGAGGGGAAGAGAAGGAAGGTGAAAGGGAATGGGACAACTTTATTCTCATTGAATTTGGCTTAAGAAGGAAATAACATACACATTCAATTGGATATCTTACCCTACAGGAAAATAACGCGGTTGGGAATAAGAGGAGGATGATAGAAGGGAGAGCAGATTGGGGGAGAGGGTAGTTAGAAGCAAACATTTTTGAAAAAGGGACAGGGTCAAAGCAGAAAATAGAATAAGTGGAGCTCAGGATAGGATGGAGTGAATTATAGTTGGTCTTTCACAGTGTAACTACTATGGAAATGATTTGGGTAAGTATACATGGTATACATGTACAACCTGTATTGAATTGCTTATCTTCCCAGTGGGAGTGGGTGAGGAGGGAAGAAGGGGAAAAAATCTGGAACTCAAAGTTTTTTTAAACATGTTTTAAAAATTTTTTTGTTTTTTTTTTTTAGTCTTTTTTTTTTAACATAAAACTGGGAAATAAGATATACCGGCACTGGGGTATAGAAATCCATCTTGCCCTAGTAGAAAGTTAGAAGGTGGATGGGGGAGGATATAAGAGAGAACAGATTGGGGAAGGGGTATTCAGTAGGCTTACTATTTTGGGGTGGGAAGGAAAGAAGGGGAGGAAAATTGAGACTCAAAATCTTGTGGAAATGAATGTTGAAAACTAAAAATAAATAAATTAAAATTAAAAAATAAAAGTCTGGAGGGGAATTTGGGAGAGCTCAGATGAATCCCTGCCTTTAGTCCACCATCTTGGCTCTGTGTTGCTCCTTATCTAATCTAATAGACATTTATTAAATGTCTGTTGTATATAGCTCACAGCATAGATGCTGGGGATACAAAGACAGAATCAATAAACAAAAAAGATGTAGAGATAGAACTAGCAAGACTAAACAACTGATTGGCTATTGGAATGGAAGATAGAGGAGAACTGGGAATGATACTGAGGTTATAATCCTTGATTATTCCACTTACAGACACTACCATGCCCTACAGTTTGTTTTCCTAATTGGTATGTCCCTGGATAAATTTCCCATTTCCTGAAAAGTTGTAGACATATTTACTTCACTCCCAGCCAAGTCCACTCTCTGAACTTACCTCATAATCAGCAAACCTGTTCCTATATGGATACCCTCTTTGCTCCACCCATTTTCCAGCTGCCCTGTATGTTTTTCTTTATATCTTTTTCTATGAGAACGTAAGCTCCTTGTTGCAGAAACCATCTTGTTTTCTTGTACCCAGCACATAGCACAGTACCAGCACATGGTAAGACTTAGTAAATGATCTGTTATCTATCCATCCATCCATCTATCTATCTATCTAATCTTTGTATCTGTCTATCCATCTATCATCCATCCATCCATCCATCCATCCATCCATCTATCCATCCATCCATCCATCCATCCATCCATCCATCTATCTATCTATCTATCTATCTATCCATCTATCTAGTCTATCCATCTATCATCTATCTGTCTATCTATCTATTTTCATTTAGCCTATGTAGATTTAAGTATGCTTGTCTTTTTTCCAGAAGATATAAAATTAGAATAATATCCCATTTATAGGATTATTGTCAATGAATGAAGAACTCCATTTCCCACAAAAAAATTTTTGTCTTTTCTTTTTGTTAAAATGCATTTTCTTTTTGTCATATTTTGTCCTTTTCCTATACCCCTTCCCCCAATCTGTTTTCTCTTATATTCTCCCCCATTCACCCTCTAAATCTCTAGCAGGGCAAGATGGATTTCTATACTCCAGTGCCTGTGTATCTTATTTCCCAGTTGCATGTAAAAAAACAACTTTTTTAACATTTATTTTTAAAACTTTGATCTCTAGATTCTTTCCCTTCTTCCCTCTTCCCCCCTCCCCACTGGGAAGACAAGCAATTCAATATAGGTTTTAGTTATTATAAATTCACACAATTAGATTCAAGTACATACACAATGAAAAAGAAATAAGCCAGTGTAATTTCAACTGTGATAATCTAGATTTGATCATATTACTTCACATGACTAATGGTGAAATTTACTATAATCCATTGGGGTCTTGGCAAATATGAATAAGTTGTTTTCTCATTTATTCTCACTGACATGAAGAATCTTACTGAAGCAAATGCAAGAGCTATTCAGACTTGGTCTGAATTTTCATGTGCCAAAGTGATGAAAAGTTCAAATCTTGGCAATGTTTACGTCCTTCCCTTAAAAGCAGTTCTGCTATCTTCACGGAAGCTTTTGTCTGATCTCTCCTTGGGCTCATTCACTGCCTGCCTTGTGTTTATAACAATCTGTTTATGTTTGGACAATCATCACGATTTCTAAAAAACTGAAGTTCAGGATCACTCAAAGAACAATGGAGAAGCCTGTGGTGGGTGTAAACTGGCTGCAATGCATTACCAATGAGGAATTGCATGGGCATGGCATTGTAAAGGCTGACACTAGAGAAATGTTTGACTGGTGTAAAAAAGAAAAAGGTGAGTCTTTTTTACATAATGAAGTAAAGGGACCCTATTTGTTCCTCTGGTAGTTACTCAATTTCAAGAGACCCCAAAGAAGACCCTCAGCACATTGGGTGGAATTCCTATGATGAAATTCTGGGAGAATATGGACAAGAGTCACAAAAGAAGGTCAGGTTTGGATGGCTTGGAGAGAGTATCTGCATAAATGAGCTTCCCTAGATTAATTGAGGAAAGATTTCATCTTCTTAGTGAGTTCCCTGAAGTCGGGGATTAGTTCATTTTTAAAAAAACTAACATAGGGCAAGGGTGTAATAAATGTTTGTTGGATTGAATTGAATTCTACTACTAAGGTAAGTTTGGGGAATTCAAACACATTTTTGCAAAAGACTATATTTCCAGTCCCTAGAAATGCCATTACTAAAAATGGGTGCATTCCAGGTATCACAATGTTTTTTTGTGGTGGCAAAGAAATGGAAATTGAGGGTATACCCATCAATTAGGGAATGGCTGAACAAGTTATGGTATGTGAATGTAATATAATACTATTGTTCTATAAGAAATGATGAGCAGGCAGATTTCAGAAAAACCTGGGAAGACACATGAACTGATGATGAGTGAAGTGAGCAGAACATGGAAAACATTGTACACAGTAACAGCAACATTGTAACAATGATCAGCTGTGAATGGCTTATGTGAACTGATGCTGAGTCAAGTGAGCAGAACCTGGAGAACATAGTGCACAGTAACAGCAACATTGTAACAATGATCAGCTGTGAATGGCTTATGTGAACTGATGCTGAGTCAAGTGAGCAGAACCTGGAGAACACAGTGCACAGTAACAGCAACATTGTAACAATGATCAGCTGTGAATGGCTAATGTGAACTGATGCTGAGTCAAGTGAGCAGAACCTGGAGAACACAGTGCACAGTAACAGCAACATTGTAACAATGATCAGCTGTGAATGGCTTATGTGAACTGATGCTGAGTGAAGTGAGCAGAATCAGGAGAACATTGTACACAGTAACAGCAACATTGTAACAATGATCAGCTGTGAATGGCTTATGTGAACTGATGCTGAGTCAAGTGAGCAGAACCTGGAGAACATAGTACATAGTAACAGCAATATAGTGTAATGATCATCCAACAACTGACTTAGCTCTTTTCCGAAATACAAAGATACAAAGTAATTCCAAAAGACTCGATGAAAAATGCCATCCACATCCAAAGAAAGAACTGTGGAGTTTCTTGTGGTTTCCCCTTTTGTTCTGTTTCTTCTTTTACAACATGACTAATGCGGAAATATGTTTAACAAAATTGCACATGTATAACTTATTTAAGATTGTTTACTGTCTTGGGGAGTGGGGAAGGAAAGGAGAGAGAAAAATTTGGAACTCAAAATCTTATAAAAAATGAATGCTGTAAACTATCTTTACGTGCAATTGAAAAAGAACAAAAAAATGAATGGAGTCAAGTATATAGAAGTCTGGCTCCCTACTCTGCCTGTAGTAAACTTGGCTCCCTAAAGATACCTTCCCAGGGTACCTCTAGGATACCTCCAAAAGTATGAATGGCAGCTCATACCAGTTAGGTTGACCCTGCTTTCAAGAATACTGCCAAAACACATTCAAGAGTTAGTAATTTATGACTGTGAAAGGTGACAATTCCATATTTGTTGACCTTATAAATAGTGTTTGAAATTTTAAAGAAGATTTTGAGATATCAGTATTTCCACCTGCTCAAATGAATCTTTAATGTGGAAATTTTGGGTTCAAATAGGGAGATATTTGGGGTCATAGCGTCCCTCAAATAATAACAAAAAGCTAACATTTCTATAACCTCTGTTATATGTCAGGTACTGTGCTAAGTAATTTATAACTATTGTATCATTGGATGCTCAGACCCACTGTAGGAGGTAGGTGCTATTATTGCCCCCATTTTGCAGATGAGGAAAACATGTTAAATGATTTATCCAGGGTCATATCACTAGTAAATATCTGAGGCTGGATTTGAACTTGGGTCTTCCTGATTTGAGGCCTAGTCACCCTTCCCATCTGTAAACTTGGTCCTGTTACTCTGATTCCATGGCCTTTTCCTCCCCTTTAAAGGACAGGTAAGCTCTCTCCTGCTCCATAAATCCCTTTTCTACTCTGGGCCATAAGAAGCATCTAAATGACTTTTATTTTCTCCTTTGAGAGAGGCAAAGTAAAACTGCAAGTTTTGACCGTAACTTGGTAACATTTTTTCCCTACAAATTCCTTCTTGATCTCTTCCCTTCCAAGAAGAAGAACCATGTTAGCCTGAGTTCTGAGCTGTGCTCTTCTCAGTGTCTCCTGCTAACTAGTCCTCCTGGTCATTCTGGAAACACGATGTTTCAAGCCATGTTTCAACTTGGAAAAGGATAGACAAACACTGGTTTCCAAGTGATTTCCAAGATCCATAGATCTTGGCTGTATAATCTTCTCCCAACTTAATTCCATTAAAAAAAATCAATTCGACAAACGTATATTACACAAGTACTGTTTTAGGTGCCACTTTGTCTTCAAGGCAACTGGAACACTCAGAATTGCTAATATCAGTCCATTGATTTGAATTTGCTGGTGGAGATTAATTCCAAAGGACCAGCCTCTTCAGATAGCTTTCTTCCTAGTGGGACAGAACCCAGGTTTATTGATCTTGACAGCACAATACAAAAATCGACTTGTTTGTTTTGGCCTGCCGCAATGGCCAATGAGGCTCATCTGCATTTACCTTCTATTTGATTTGCCAGTTTTATTGTTTATTTTAGTCATTGTGTGTACATGCTTAGTCATCTTTAATGATGGACTCTTTCCTTAAAAAAAAACCTTCAGAAAAAATAGAGCTGTTTTCTTTTGCTTCATACTTTCTGTTTTCTGTAAATGTATCTAAGTCTCCTACAAAAGCCCCATTCTGACCTCATCAAATATAAAAATCATCACAATACTCTAAAGAAATAGGCTTTACAGAATTTTAGAGTTGCAGAGAAACCAGAAGGACATGTAGTTTAAAACATACCTGTTCAAGAATCTTTTCTATAATATCCTGACAAATGTTCATAGACCTTCTATTGGATGTTCCCTCCATCAATACTCCTAGGAATGAGGACATCACTGCCTCCCACAGCAGCACCCTCTCTACTAATTCCAAAGATAATGGATAGCATTTATGCCGTGCTTTAAAGTTTGTTATGTCATTTGATACCTCGCAACAACACCGTTATTATTATGCCTATTTTACAGATGAGGAAAGTGCCCATCAGGAAGATGCTCCAGATACGGAGCTGAAATTTGCCTCTATAACTTCCACCTTTTGTTCCTAGCTCCGCCTTCTGGGATCAGTCAGAGTCAGTCTAATGCCTGTGCTGTGGAATATCCTTGAAATACTTAGACACAGCTCTCATGTCTTCCTTAAGTCTCATCTTCTCTAGGATAACCATTTATATATTTCCTTCAACTGTTCTTTCCATGATCTAGCTGGGAGTTCTCTGTCTACTCAGGTCTTCCTTATCTAAACACACTTCAATTTGTCATTGTTCATCCTAAAATATGGCATACAAAATCGAACACAATATTCTAGATCTGTTCTAAATAGGGCTGGAGTTTTAGCTCGCTTGTTCCGGACGCTTGGTCTATTAATACATCCCAAGTTCTCAGTTGGTTGCCACATCTCATTGCTGAATCATGTGGAGCTGGCAGTTCACTAAAATGGCTGGGCCATTTTCCCATGAACTCTTATCTCTCTGTATAACTGGATCTCAGGATCATAGATTTAGAACTGGAAAGGGCCTCAGAGGTCCTCTCGTCCAAACTAGATGAAGAAATTGAGGGCAAGAGAGGTTGAGTGATTTGTCTAAAGACGCAAAGGTTGTAAGTGAAATAGCCCCTGACTCCAAATCAAAGGGATTTTTTTGCAGGGGAGGAGGCTATTCCCCATTGTACCATACTACAGTCTCTGTCCTCTTCTTAAAGAGTTAATTGTTAGGACCCAATTTTGAGAATTTTCATGCAGCTCTATTAAATTTCATCTTATTAGATTCAGCCTGGGGCGGGTAGGTGGTGAACTGGATAGAATGCTGGGCCTGGAATCAGGAAAACACACCTGCCAGAGTTCAAATCTGGCCTCAGACACTTCCTAGCTATGTGACCCTGGGCAATCTCTTAACCAGCTCATTTATTCGATGAGCCGGAGAAGGAAACAGGCAAACCACTCCAGTATCATCGCCAAGAAAATCCCAAGTGGGGTCACCCAGAGTCAGACGTGACTGAACGACAAAATTCAGCCTGTGGTTCCAGCTTGTCGATAATCTTTTGGTTGGACTAGAACCTTTGGTGCGAGGGCTTGCTGAGCCCTTTTCAGGGTTGTTCATTCACTTTTGGTGTTCACCCTCATCCAACTCTCACCTGTGGCTCTAAGAATTTGTAATATGCTTAGAGGTTGCACTCTGGTAAAACTGTCAGCACATGGGCTAAAACAAGTAGAACGTAACCAATAGGCCTCAAACCTGTTGGCGAATTAGAGGGATGTCTGCCCCAAGCACATGAAGATTTCCTCCAGCAGAATGGGCAGATGAGAACAATTTATTCCAACAGCCATGAAGGTGGCTGAAGCGGGTACTGTGGAGCTCTTAGACTTTGTTCAGACACCAAAAATGCCAGCATCACCCACTGCATCCCAGGCCATCACCGTCCTCTTGACTTTGGTCTTACCACTGGACTTAGATGATTCTGGGGGGAAGAGTGAGACCAATGACTTTGCACCTCAAACAAGTAAGACATCCCCTGTGATGTCACGAGTCTTTAAAAGTGAAGGACACACACACACACACACACACACACACACAAAACAAAGAAAAACAAAAAAAAACCACACACACAAAAACAAAAACACACACACACAAAGTGAAGGACAAACAACAGTAACTTTTCAGTCTCAATTATAGAGTTCAGGATATCCCAGTGCCCCTGCCAAGCTTCTGATCATTCACAAAAACATAGCTGGTAGAGAGTTACTACTGAATCCGGGAAGACCTGGTTTAAAGCTTTACCTCTAACACACACTGGCTATTTGACTGTGGCGAGACATTTAATCTGCAAGACTGTAAGTTTCAGAGGAGGTACTGACCTGATAGGAAGAATTAATCTCCTCCTATACTAATGAACTTACCTGTCCATCTTATACTCCTGTCCTACGCATGTATGCATGGCATTGAGTTTTTAAAATGTTTAGTACAGCGGTTCTCACCCTGTGGGTCGCGACCCCTTTGGGGGTCTCCTAAGACCATCGGAAAACACATATTTCCAGCAGTCTTAGGAACCGAGATGCTGCTCCTTTATCTGTCTCCAGCCGGGTCCTCCCACATATGAGTATTAAAGTGTGGTCGCATTAGGAAGGTTAAGAATCACTGGTTTAGTAGAAGAAGATATAGGACAGAGCCCTGTGGCACTCCACTAAAGACATCTACCCAAGCTGACAGTGATCTATTAAATGCCATGACTCGGGTCCGTTATTCACCCATCTTCGTGTCTCCCTAACTACGCTATCATTTAATCCGCTTCTGTCTGTTCTTCCCAAGTATATCACAAACTGTTGAGGTCCAAGCGCAGTACATCTATGACACTCCCCTGATCTACGAGTTTAATAACCCTGTGAATAATAGGAAATTATTTTACTCTGCTGTAGCCTCTTTTACATTCTTGGTATGCTTATCCTAATTGGCACTCTCTTGTGGCAGCTGAATGTCACGGTGACTAGGTCCTGGAGTCAGGAGGACCCGAGTTCAAATATGGCTGGAGACGCTTAACACACTTACTGGCTGTGAGACCTCGGGCAAGTCACTTAACCCCAACTGCCTTGCCTTCCCCCCTCCAAGCATCAAAGACAACTAATTCATACTCTCAGTGATGAGTAGGGTCCAGCTAAATCTCCCTCTCATGGCCTAGAAATACCCCCGAGGGGTCGTGGTTGGGCCTTTCTTTAATGTAATTGGCTAGAGCTCCCATTCTAGCATATTCCTCCTACAATGAATGCCCCCCAATAGAGCTCCAGTTTATTTAATCAATGAACACAAATTAGCTTTTAGAAAGTGCTATTACTGAGAAGACATATAGCAAGAAGGGAAGCACGCCCTCCATCACAACCCCCTCCTTCACTGGGGAGCCCAGTCTTCCTTACGCCATCTTGGTTCCTAGGGAGAGCGGGCTTTGATTTAAAGCCCTTGCCACAAAGCATCCGTTTCACCAAGTTTAGGTTTAAATTCAGGATAAGGAGGCTCAGTGGACAGAGCACCAGGACTAGAGTTAGGAGCACCTGAGTTCAAATTTCTGACCTCAGACACTTATCGGTTGTGTGGGCAAGGCATTAACCTCTGTTTGCCTCAGGGTCCTCATTTGTCAAATAAGAATTGTAATAGCGCCTCTCTTCCAGGAGGTGAGGACCTAATGAGACTTGAATTGTAAAGTGCTTAGAACAGTGCCTGGCACATATTCCGCATTATAGAATTGTTAACTATGATTATGATTAGGTATTAGAAGAGCTGGCCAGGTCCAGTTACTGCTGGACTGGCTCTTACTCCTTAGGGCTGAAATACCTCATTTGGCTTGGCTGGCAAGAAATTCTGGCATGGCTTCCAACTCCTGAACTCTAGGTGCTCTGCTGACTTTTCAAAGATCACAGGATCGTGGCTTTCTCCAAAAGTCCTTTGCCTGCTATGAAGTGGAAAGACAAGTCTCTTGTTTCTATATCATCAAACACTTCCCAGGGCAGGTTCACTAAACTGAAATTCTCCTGGCATCCAATGGCCAGACCCCTGTTTAAAAAGTTAACCATCCTCAAGAGAACTACTGGAGTGTGTTTGACAAGGTCCCAAATTCTGTATTTTTGGAGGTAGGTGCTCCATTAGACATTGCACTGGAGTCAGGAAGATCTGAGTTCAAATTTGACCTTTGGGTAAATCATTAACTAATGTCTGCCTCAGTTTACTCAGCTGTAAAATAGGGATTATAAAAGCATCTTTCTCAAAGAGTTGTTGTGAGGATTGAATGAGACAATATTTCTTTTCTTTTTTGGTTGTTTTTTGTTTTTCTTTTTGGAGGGGGGAAGGCAGGGCAGTTGGGGTTGAGTGACTTGCCCAAGGTCACCTGACTAGTAAGTGTTAAGTGTTTGAGGCCAAGTTTGAACTCAGGTCTGGTGCTTTATTCACTGAGCCACCTAGCCACCCCAAGATAATATATCTAAGGCAACTGAATGGCTCGTTCTCTCCTGGTACCCTCCCTATATAGCTCATTTGAAGTTCTACATTTTGAATGCCATCCCCAGTGACTTGTACCCAAAGGGACCACTTGGTACAATTCTTAAACAAATTGAGTAATTAACATTCCTCTATACTTCCAAACACATGATGATACAATTTAACAAATGAATGCCTTTTTAAAAACAAATTTCTAATAGGTAATGCTTGTCTTGTTGCTTATTAAGAAAGGGGTAGACCCCTCTCATGCTCGGCTATGCACACAGCATGCTTTTTTCCCTTTCTAGCTTTTTATTAAGTTCCAATATTTAAGTTTATGATATGTTTTTGTTTCTTTTCTGTTCTGTCTTTGTGTTTTGGCATTAGAGTCTAAAATAAAATTTTTAAAAAAAGAAAGAGGAGAGGACCTTTCCCAACCCAGAAAACAAAGGAGAAAAACACAGGACAAGAAAGTTAAGCCTTCCTTCTTAGAGAGAAAGCCAGGTCTCTCTTATAAAATTGATCTGAGCACCTGAGGTTTTCCCCACACGGATTAAGAATCTAGGGTTGGCTAGGAGTCACACCCTTAGCCTTCAGGTAAGAAACTAAATGTGTAGTAACACTGGTCCTCTGGCTCCGGTGGTGCTAGGGTCCTTGCTCTCTGATGGAGAGACCTCTTTGCTAGAACAGAGTAGTACGGAGTCCAGAGAGAGCAAGGCACTTTGCCCTCTCTGTTTCTCACTAAAATAACCTTCTGTTCTGTTACATTCCCCCGCCCCTCGCCACACAGGCCAAGTTTAATAATTGACTAATTTAGAAAGGAAAAGAAAATCAAGCTTCCTATCTCAAAAGGAAAACTTAGTCACTACAGAAATCCCAGAGCACATGGCAGTCTTCCCATAGGGATTAGGAACCTGCCAGTGGACTGGAAGTCACTCCCTCACTCTCAGGTAAGAAACAGTAAAGATTTCCTGTGGTTCCTTCAGCACACAAAGCCATTTGACTGAGATTCCGACAAAATTTCTGTGTATTTTATTTTTAAATACAGGACATTTCAAGGTTTCCCTAGTTTTCTGAACTAGAGGTAAACCTTTAGAGGTACAGGCACAGTTCCTATGGGACCTTCTATCGAAGGGCCCCTGTAATTTCTCCCAGTGGATCTCTACTCCTCCAAGGGCAGTGCTGCTAGAATTCTAAATTCACCAGATATTTGGACAATTAGCCTTAGTCAGAGACAAAATAAAACCAAATCAGTTCAGCCCTGAACAGTCCATATGTTAGTGCATGTAGAGGCTAGTGGCATGTCTTCTTCACTTGGACCAGCAAGGCAGCAAAAATGGAGAGCTGCCCTTTTGAGAGGGCAGGGCAGGAGCCCCCCATGTGGGACTGGCAACAGGCAGACAATATTGTACATACCCTGGGGGTGGGGCTCCGATTGGTCAGTCTTCATGTTTTTGCTAGTGTGGCTTATTCTTGAGGAATTCATACCAGTTCTTACCACTTTCTAAGTGTTCACGAGTTTAATGATATATTCTTGAATTTCTACCAGGGATTACAATTTGTCAGCCTAGAGATTAAAGAATCCAGACTATCTGAAAATCCAAACACTTGTCAGTCTTCAGAATACATATAATAACCACTCTTATTCTCTAATAATATTTTCTGGCATCGCTGACAGTGACTCAGAATTCAGAGCCAAACACTTTGTCAATACTCTGGCATTCATCTGAACTCAACTGTGGACAAGCCGCCTGCTCTCTACTTCCCCAGTTAGCCTTTCTATTTTCTATTAACTGTGTTCTATCCTTATTCTGCAGATCATTATTATATAAAAGGGAAAAAAACAACTAGTTCTGCTCTGCTCTATCATCTCTACGTCATAATCTCCTTAAAAAATCTTTATATCAAGTTTGTCACATAAGAGTTTGGTATCTGATATATGTAGACAGAAACATATTATACCAAAGGCCATTCCCTAATACATAAATGATCAAAACCCATGAAGTGTTCTCAAAGGAAGAACTGAAAACCATTAACAATATATTTTAAAAAACCTCTCCAAATCACTAATAATAAAAGAAATGTAAATGAAACAACTCTGTGGTTTCACTTCACATCCTGCAAATTGTCAAAGATGACAAAAGATGGGAATAGCTGATATTGGAGGGGTTCTAGGGAGACAGACACACTAATCCAGTACTGGTAAAGCTATAAACCAGTTTGAATCTCCAGCTATTTTGGAAAGCGATTTTGAATAATGAACTAACGTGACAAAAAATGTCCAAACCCTTTGACCCAGAGATTCAGTCAATGACTAGGCACATCTCAAGGAGAGCATTGGTGAAAGGTCATTTGATTTTTCAAATGCCTATACTAGATACTAAATACTTTATATATAAAATAGATGGAAAATATATACTATATACTTCATATGCTAAAATATTTGCAGACACACTTTTTGTGGCTGCAAAAAATTGTAAATAAAGTAGATGCTCAGTAATTGGGGAATGACTAAATCGTCTGTGATGCAAAGATGGAATGGAATATTATAGTGCTGTGAGAAACGGTGAAGATGAGAACAGAGAAACATGAAAAGGCTTAAGTGATCAATGCAGAGTGAAGTGAACTGAGTCAAGAAAGCAACATATATAATGATTACCTGATTGTAAATAGAAAGAACAACCAAACGCACGCATATCAAAAGTGAACATAGCAAAATTATAAAAATCAAGCCTAACTCAAAAAAGACAGGATATTTCCAACCCACCCCTTCATGGAGCTGAGGGGTCCAAAGTTGTTACACATGGCCCATGTTTTCATATTTTTTCAATATATGTTGTGCTGATTTTTTCCTCATCTTTTTCTTTTTTTTCCTTTAAAAATACTATTTGTTATGTGGTTCTTTGGGATGGGAAGGAGGAGGGAGGGATACTGGGGAAAACTATGAAGATGTAAAAAAAGACATTAATACATTTTTATGAATGTTTAAAATTTTCAAAGGACAGGCATGGCCTCAAAGAACTATGAGAAGGGGGCAGCTAGGTGGCTCAGTGAATAGAGCACCGGCCCTGGAGCCAGGAGGAACTGAATTCAAATGCAACCTCAGATCCTTAACACTTACTGGCTGTGTGACCTTGGGCAAGTCACTTAACCCCAGTTGCGCTGCCCCTCCAAAACACAAAAAATCTTTGCTATATGAGATAGTTCTCTGGGAGAGGCAAGAGAAGAGAAAGAAGAGAAAGTCCAAACAATGTTAAAATAAAAGATGTCAATAAAAGCTTTTAGAAATTCATTTTCCCACTCACCACCCTATGTTTTTTTATCTAAATAATGATCTATCATTGTTTTCTTAGCATTCATTATAATCCTTAATGATACTTGTCATTATTATAGTATAGGGCCATGCTCTTCCTGTTGTATACATTAGTTACCTCACTTCACTTCCATCATTTGTACATCACAGAATGTATACAGTTGGAAAGAAATTCATAGGTCAACTCATACGTGTTCAGAAATCTCCTAGATAATATCCTCAGAAAATGGTCATTAGTATTCCCTTGAAGACTACTTGTGGTCAGGAGGGGGAGCAGCTCCCTCCCCCTGAGGCACCTCATTTCAGCTTTTCACTACTCTTATTGGGGTGTTTCCTTAAGTAGAGGCAAAATCTGTCTACTTGTAATTTCTACCCATTCCACTCCTCTCTCTGAGGCCAAGTACAACAAGTAGACTATCTCCTTCTATGAAATATTGTTATGGGAATCTGAAGAGCTTCCCTACCCCTGGGCCCTTTGATAGGCTTAAGCAGCTCTGAGAACCTTTCCTGATTTGAAAATATACTGTGCCCCCTAATAGGCTGAATGTGGTCATGTGGAGCCTGTGGCGGGAGGCTTGTTTTTTCAGGAATGCCTGCATCTTATTACTTTGTGATTGGGCAGTGGGTCAAGAGGGCTGTGACATTCTCTGATCCAGGAGAAGGCTATATATACCCTGATGTGAGGTTTTGCTTTGGGGCTCCCTTTGGAAAGAGTTGTGTGATTTGGCCAGAGAGACTCTGAGAAGCCATTGAGCCCCCCAGCTTTGAAAACCCAGGTGTTGGTGCTTCCTTCTCTGGTAACTGACTAGGTATGGATGTAACTGTCAGACAGCTGGAAGCCCGTCTGCTGATCTGTTTCTTTGTCTGCTTGTAACTTCTGTTTGTATTCTCTGAAATTCAGGGTGCTGACTTCTCCCCCTGAACTAGGTAAATGATATATGTTTGATTAAAATATGATTGGTTTTTTAGTTGCTTTCCTTTAGAAAAGCAGATCTAAGAACCTGTGCTAGCAGTCATCCTGGGTATGCTAGGGTACTTGCTGATACAAATATTCCTTCAAATACTTGAAGACAGCACTCCTGTTTCTTCTAAGTCATCTCTTCTCCAACCTAAACTGATCCAGTGTCTTCAAATAATCCTCCTATGGAATAATTTCCAATCTTTGCCACTCTGGACACACTTTTCCTCTGGACACACTTTAATTTGTCAATCTCTTTCCTAAACTGTAGTACCCAAAATTGGACAGAATCTATATGTGTTCTACCCAGGGAAAAGAACATTAGGATGATCATGAACCTGGTCCTAGGCTCTGTGCCTCTATTAAGGCCACCTAAGTGCAGCGGTATGTGAGTATGGCTGTGAGGTACACCTGAAACCCCTCAATGGCTTGCCTCCCTGTTCTCTTTTTCTAGGTTTCTCCCTTCTCTCTCTGTCTCTCTCT
>JAQQSW010003768.1:0-14612 GCA_028646575.1 Pseudocheirus occidentalis | reverse complement strand
TGTTTGTGTGGGAGCTGTGGTGCTTTGCTGCTTCTACGCAGCCATCTTGGCTCCGCCCTTCCTATCCCCTAAGTTTCAATCTCATTCCTCCTTTCTAATTTCTGGTCCTGCTTCAGTTTGAATCTAGATTTTGTAAACTCATACAAATCAGCCTGCAAAAAAGTGAATTTATGAGTGGAATGTAGAAGGTGGTCCTTCCACTCCTCAAAGTTTCTTCTCCTTTGTAGATGTATTCAAACACACACACACAAACACACAACAACAAAAAATCCCACATATAAAAACTAATTCTAAACTTATTCAGCGTGAACATTAGGTCCCTGATTTTTCAGATTAGTGAAATCTGTCAGTGAGATCTCTATATTATTATGTAGTTACCCTGGAGAACGAAATATTTAGAAGCTGGAAATTGTTCAAGGTGATAAAAATGCCACTATTTGAAGCACACATATGTGACCACAACCTTACGCTACTGAAATATTTATAATTCCCAGTTGGAACAGTAAGCAAAGTTTTAGCAGGTAGAGTTCCAAGGCTACTTCTGGAATGCTTCTGTTGATTAACCAATGCCTTCAGAAAAGAGAGGGCAAGAGACAAAGCCAAGAGGGATGTTAATTCCTATTTATGACTTACACTGCACAGCAAACGGATTTGAAGAGTCCCTTTTTTCATCTCAGAGTTCCCAAAAAACTGTCCAGAGACAACCTGCTTACCTACTGCTGATGAGAACCTTACCTTATGAACTATATAATTCCCTAGAAGTCTAGACTTGAAAAACCAAAGAAAGTGCAAGGAACTTAGTTCAAGGAAAAGGTATTCATTTCATCTTTCCACAAACAATTGAACTATTAATGAAGGCCTCTGGTGCTTGAGTCAATGAGGGCCAAAGGAATAATTTATCTTGTTTTCTTGAACACACAGGCCTAGGAGGGACAAACATGTAGCAAAAACCCATGCACCCTCTTCCTTCCCTCCTACCCCAGAACCAGATCTTTGAAGAACATCCATTGGTTTGTATGGTTGAGATTTTATTTTTGGACATGTATGAGAATGATGGATAATAGTCACAGCTAGCACTTATATAAACTATAAAATTTGCTTCAGATTTTATAGATATGGTTTTAACAATTTTTTAAGGTAGATAATAATAATAGCTTATATTTATTCAATTGAATATAAGTTTCTTAAACTGAGGGGCCATTATATTTTGTCTTTTATTCCCCAACACCTAGAATATTTCTTGGCACACAACAGTTGTTATAGGGCAGCTAGGTAGCACATTGGTTAGAGTGAGAGTCTGGAATCAGCAAGACTTATCTTTCTGAGTTCAAATCTTGCCTCAGATACTTACTAGCTGTGTGATCCTGGGCAAGTCCTTTAACCCTATTTGCCTCACTTCTTTGTCATAAAATGAGCTGGAGAACATTGCAGCAAACCACTTTAGTATCTTTGCCACAAAAAGCCCAAATGTGGCCACAAAGCATTGGACATGACTGAAACAATGGAATCATTAAATGTAAGAGTTGTTAATAGATATCTGTTGAATTGGAATGATTTTGAGGTTTGTAACATGCTTTTGAGACAATATGTAATTCTTTCCTCGAAATAACCATATAATACAACTACTATTCACTTTATAGATGAAGAAATGGGCACTTAGCATTAGCAGCATCAACAACAGTAGCAGTAATAGTGGTAACAGAAGCAGCAGCAATAGCAACAGCAGTAGTAGTAGTGGTAGTAGTAACGGTAGTAGTAGCAGCAGCTAATATTTGTATATTGTTTTTAGGTTTGGCAAAAATCTTTACCAATATTATCTCATTTAATCCTCACAACAACCCTGGGAGACAGGTGCTATTATTGTCCTCTTTTTTACAGAGAGGGAAACTGAGGCAAATAGAAGTTGTGACTTACCTGGGGTCAGACAGTTAAGTGTCTGAGGCATAATTCAAACTTGGTTGACTTCCTCACAGTCACATACTCTCAGATATCAGTGGCAGGATTCAAACCCAGGTTTCCCTGACTCCAAGTCTACATTTCTACCTATTATACCATGATGATTCTCAATTTCTTCTCTGTTCTAGCTTTCAAGATATGTGTATTAGTGCACACACATATATGTGTGTTTGTGCATGTATGCTGGTATTGTCTCTAACCAGTTAGAAAGCATTTTCTTTTCCCTTGAGAGATTAACCTAAAATACAAATACATACTTTGTCTACTGATATTTCCATCAGAATGTTCTTTCAACCCAATATGACAGGTCTATTTTAGGTGTAGACTTATCACTGAAACATAGCAGAACAATGGAGAAGGCAGCTATAGGATTTTATGATAACTTCTCTACAGGTTCTCCATTTAAAACATCAAAATGTAAAAAAAGATACCAACACTTTTTTCATATATTAGATACACTTAGTAAATTCTTGTTGAATGAATGATACTATTCCAAAAAAAGGAATAGCTAATTACTGTTACTGAAATTCCACAAATCCTTTGAGACATAGTTTAAAAGCATTTCCTGTAAGAAGCTATATTAGTGGGCACCCTAGCATACCCAGGATGGCCAGGTAGCACAGGTTCTTTGATCACCTTTACTGAAGGAAAGCGGCCTTAAAGGGGTCAACAATCTTTTAATTACACTCACTAGTTCAGGGGAAAGATCAGCACCTTGAACATGGAAAAAATACAGAGAAAATACAAGCAGAAAAATTAGTAAAAAAAAAAAACCCAACAGATGGGGCTCCAACTGTCTGAGTAAAGCAATATTGCTACACACTTTACATACATCACTGGAACAAGGGAGCACAGAAAACATCTGAGTAGTTGCGGGACTCTGAACGTGGCGACTTAGAGTCTTGACCAGGAAATCAAAAGATCCTTCTCATGATCAAACCCTCAAAGCAAAATGCTAACTTCCCAGAATATATAACAGACTCAGCCCTTGACTAACTCAGAGCCAGAAGGCACAAAACCTATGTGACTTGGCATAGTTGTGAGTTTTCAGGGTTCAAAGGAGATTAATCTTTCATATGTTCACAATTTATCCTGAGCCTGGGAAACTGAACTCCAAAAAGAAAACAACAAATATCCCACCTTGCTTACACTTCAGAAACAAACACTTCTTAGTAATTCTTTTAGCACTTATTGCCCATATCAGTCATTTTGACCTTTATCATATACTGTCATGAAAAGTTCTTCAACCATTTCCCCACATGTATACCATTACTCTCCAAAGAAGGTGTAAATTCCTGAAGGTTGGAATGATATTTTATCCATTTTATCCATTATAGAACCTAGTGCAATTTAGTCATCACATAATTGGTGCTCAATACACAAGTGGCAAAGTGAATTAAGAAATACAAAAAATAAGGGGAATACACATAATAAAGGAAAAAGTATAGCACTAGAAAAACAAAATGAAATTTATAATGAAGACCGTGAGAAAACCAGAACTAGAACCAAAAAGAGACTTCAGTATCTGGAAATATTTTGTGGTAGCAGAAATCAAGGCAAAAGACCCCAGAGAGAGGGATAACACTAAAGACAACAAGTAGACTTTAGAAAAGATAAGTGAATAAATGTTTATAACCAAAGTGCGATCCTCAAGTCCTCATCCTCTCCTTTCACATTAACTAATCTGTTGCTGGATACTGTCTATCATGCCTTTGTAATAATAATACACTCCATTCTCTCCTTTGACACCACCACTGTCCTGGTATAGGTCTTCATCACCTCACCCTTAGATTATTGCAATAGCCTGCTAGTTAATCTTTCTGTCATAAATATCACTTCAGCCCATCTTTCGTTTAGAGGTCAAGTTAAACTTGCTAAAGTGAAGGTCTAATAATGTCACATAGGTGATATCTCTATCTCTATCTCTATCTCTCTATCTATCTATCTATCTAGGCGTAGATAGATATAGATAGATAGATGTGTATATATATATATGTATATATATATATATGCACACTTGTGTGTATGTGTGTATGTAAAACCTATCACATATATCACCTCCCTCACCTTCATCCCCATTCAATAAACTCCCTATGCTTCCCTCTTACCTCCAGTGTCAAATATAAAATTTTACTTGGCTTTTAAAACCCTTCATGACCTGGTCTATTTCTACCTTTCTACTCTCTTTATACTTTCCTCCCCTTCACATACTCTAAGATCCAGTGACTCTGGCCTCCTTGCTGTACTTCTCACAAGGTACATAATCTTCAGACCTCATACCTGTCCATTGACATTTCCCTATGCTGGAATTCCCTTCCTCACCTCTGCCATCTAACTTCCCTGAGTGTCAGCTAAAATCATGTCTTTTGCAGGAAATCTTTCCTCATCCTATTTCTCTCTAAAATTATCATTTATCAGGGTGGCTAGGTGGCGCAATGAATAGAGCACCAGCCATGTCAGGAGTACCTGAGTTCAAATCCAGCCTCAGACACTTAACACAGAAAACTAGCCATGTGACCTTGGGCAAGTCACTTAACCCCAACTGCCCTCCAAAAAAAACAGCAAAAAAATTATCATTTATCCTGTATATATCTTGTGTTTGTACAAAGTTGTTTGAGCTCTTTGACAGTAGGGATTATCTTTGCCTTTCTTTGTATCTCAAGTGCTTAACACACTTCATATATGAAGTGTTTAATAAATGTTTGTTGATAGGGCTTAATAAGAGATTTAAAGGAAGAAAAGATACAAAAAGACTGCTGGAATTAGGGCTGACATAACAATTCAAATGTCAAACAGAAAACTGATTGTTTAGAATAAATTGTGAAGAATCTATAAAGCAACTCCATAAAGGAGACTGACAGACTCTGAACTCAAAAATACAAAGATTAAAAAAAAGAACACAAAAATTTACCAAAATCAAGCTAGATTAATTATGTTGGACAGAACATGTTGCAAGATAATCTGAGACACTGTAAATAATCTGGTTTGAGGCACTGGGGTCCTGAGTGGGGAAACAGTGAGTGATAGAGTCTAGACTTATCCTGGGTCCTCAAACTCCAAACACAGCATGCTTTCCATCCACTTCCTCATGATTCTGACTTAGTGAATTAAATATTTCTTGGAATTGGGTTCCATTTCAGATCCTTTAAACAAAAAGGTGGGAAAGGGATAGGAAGGGAAGGAGCAAGTATAGGACCATACTTTTATCTGGGCTGCACAAAGATGAATTGATTTTCTTGTGATTCATTGAGAATAAAGATAATAGCTAACATTTATATAATACTTTAATGTTTGCAGAGTTTTACATGTCAACTCTGGAAGGTTATTATTATTAGATATAATCACTATTATCATTCCAATTTTCAGATGAAGAAAACTGAAGTACAGAGACATTAAGTGACTGGCTCGAGGTCACCTAGCTAGCAAATATCTGAAGCAGGACTTGAACTCAGGTCTTTCTCACTCTAACGCCTACATTCTGTACCACTGTACCACCTAGAAAGAATGAATGAAAGGCATTGCTTAAACCCTTGCAATGTGCAAGCATCACTCTAAACATTGGAGATATGAAGAGAAAAGCAAGAGTACCTGCCTTTGAGGAGCTCAAATTAAAGCCCTGGGGCTGGAGTCAGGAAGATCTGAGTTCAAATCTGGTCTGCTGTGTGACCTCAGGCAAGTCACTTAACCTTTTGCCTCAGTTTCCTCACCTGTAAACTGAGGAGAATAACAAATGAGATAACGATTGTAAAGTACTTAGTACAGTGTATCGCATGTAATAGGTGTTTTTATAAATATTAGCATTTACTTTTATTTTTCAATTATAATATCAGACAACCTAGGACCAAGCACTTTGGTGCAAATAACTTTTATTTCTGGGTCTTTATTAATTGTATCTGCTTCAGAGTGGACACTGCATGCGGGAAAAAAAATCTAAGTGTTTCCTAGAAAGACAAAGGCAGGGAGGAGAACTAAGTATGTATTTCTTGGATGGGTGTCATGGATGAAAGTCTATAGGATGATGGGGTTTTGGGAATATGGAGATCCTATAACACATTCTTAGCTGAACTGAATGAAAGAAGTATAATAAAATAGGAACAAATAGTTTGTGTTAGGCATTGAAGGATGAGGTATTTGTGAAAGGAAACTGAGGTCAGATCGTTCCAAGCAAAAATGTATACTTCTGGCCAAGATGGCTGCCTGAATGGAGACAAACCAAAATTTTCACCAGAATAAATAGTGATCAAGAAATCCAAAGAGATATATGTGTATGCATACATATATGTGTACATATGTGTGTATGTCGGTATCCTCAAAAAGGAAGAGAAATTAACTCCATAATTCCATAAAGACAACAAGAAGAATCTCATGGGGGTAAAAATGGGTATTTTTTAAAACATGTAATAAAACCTCTGGAAAAAAGAATTAGCAGGAGAATAAATAACTTAGAAGAAAAAGAGGTAAAGCTGACCTAAGTAATTTGTTCCCTGAAAACTGGACCAGTAGAAATCAACAACTCCATGGGATAAGAAATACTGAAAAAAAAATTTAAGAGAAAATTTGTGATGTGTGATATAAAACACACTTGACTAGAAAAATAAGTTATGGAGACTTAATGTAGGAATAATTTGACTCGCTAAAAGTCATGATTTTTTTTAAAGCCAGGGCACTTTACTTAGAGAAACAATAAATGTTGTGAGGATCAGAGTTAGCAAAATACCTTGCAAATCTTAAAATACTACATATACGCTATTGTTATTATTATTATTATTGATGAGAGTGGGTCCTGGAATATAATATTATAAAGCTGATAGGATTACAACTGTGAATTATCCTGCAAAACTGGTTATAATCCTACAGGGAAAGAAATGGATCATTAATGAGATAGAAGAGTTCCATAATTTTCTCATGAAAAGGTCAGAACTGAGTAGGAACGTTGAAATACAAAATAAAGTCAAGATAAACCTAGGCAGTTGAATTCATTTGAGAAATCCCAAAGGGTTGAGTGATTATGTAACTAACATTCTAACAGGAGAAGGAGAAAAGTGGCTGGTAAGCACATCTTCAAAACTTATTGAGGTTGTTAAGTAATAGTTACTGAGGGAGAGATGGATTGGTTTTGATCATTGGGTGTCAATAATGAAAAGAGTAGGGATGATAAAAGAATGGCACTGGTATAGAAAGGAGGAAAAAGGGGCTGGAATTCTCATAACAAGAATTTCTGAGAAAAATATGCAAACATGGAGGAAGGAGTGGGCAGGAATGGGTATCAAATGAACCTCACTCTTATGTGAAATGGACTAAGGAAACTTGAACACATATATGCAATTAATATAGAAATATATTAAGATGATCCTGAAAAGGGTATTAAAAGAGAGAGAGGGGAGAAGAGGAAAGGGGAGAAAAGAACTAGCATCTTAGAGGCTGCATGCCCATCCATTGGGAAATGGCCGACGAAATAGTGGTGTATGAACGTAATGGAATATTATTGTGCAATGTGACATGATGAAAGAGGAATTATCAGAAAATATTGGGTAATATGAACTGATACACAGTGAAGGAAGAAGAAAAAGAAAAAAAATTACACAAAGGACAACAAAATTATAAAGAAAACTTCAGAATTCTGCTTAATGTAATGACCTACCAGATTTCTAGAGAATCTATGATAAAGCATGTTACCCACCTCCTGACAGAGAGTTGATAGACTCCAGGTGAAAAAAGAGATATTCATTTTTTGACATACCATTGTACAGATTTAGTTTATCTGTCTGTCTATCTATCTATCTATCTATCTATCTATCTATCTATCTATCTATCTATCTATCCAGCCATCCATTCCCCCCCTCCAACTTTCTATCTACTCATTCATTCATTTGTTTATTTACTGAAGCTAGTTATTATTTTTTCTCTTGGTTCTTTAATGGGGGGAGGGGAGGAACATGGGAATATTAAAAGGAAGTGTGGTTAGCAATAATGATGACTAGAAAAGAACTTTTAATATTTTTTTAATATGTGGAAGAGAACAGAAGCACAGATGAGTGAGACAATATTAACAGTAATGTTTGGAAATACTAATTGCTTTTTAGAAAAAAGCAATTAGTAAGAAATAGAGTTTCATGGTTTTAAAAATAATTCTCTTGTTCATTTTGCTTTGTAATTGAAAATGCTCTTTCTGTTTGAATTTAGAATAAAAATAACTAAAAATAAAATGATATAACCAAATTTAATGAAAGGATATACAAACATAACAATTATAATATCAAATATTTATAGAATACACTTGCTCATAAAATGGAATGGAGGGATACAAAAAAGTGAAGCTGACAACTTGATACATAAAAGAAACATATTTACAGCCTGTGGAAAGTTAAAATCAAGTTGCAGAATAGAATTCATTAATGTTTAGGTGAATAAAAAAACCCAAAAAGCAGAAACTGAAACCATGAGTTCATATAAGGCAAAAGAAAAAATAGATAATATAATGAAAGACAAGCTTGGAAGCTTGATTATCTTAAAGATCCCCTAAATAATGAACAAAGCCATTGTTAAATAGACTCAAATGGATCTATGATTACATTGAGTTGAAATATCCTTCCAAAAACAGAGATCACAGCCTATTCATGTCTGCTCATCACATGTGACTCTTTCTCTTGTCCACCCATAAGTCTGTCACAGGGGATCCACCCAATGTGACAGAGAGTTCCCACACTTTCTCCTGGCATTGTACATGTACCCATATGGCACCGCTGCTATCTATCTGGCATCTCTCATCCTCATTACTTAAGCATCTTCTCTTATTTACTTATGCATTTTCTCAATTTTCTTTCATTTCTATTTTTTTGTGATATGCTGCAATTTCCTCATCATATGATTCTCCATTGCTAGGATATAGAAAACCCATAGATAAATGTTGAAAAGGAGAAATATATAAAAAAATTCTCACACAATAATGATATAAATCAATAAGGAAAAAAACCAAAAATATGGACATGCACAGAAGCTAAATAACAGTATCTTAAATAATGAGTGGGTAAGGAAAAAATTATAGAAAAAATATGAAATAAGTTGAATGGTATCAATGAGACAGTGTCCCCAAAATATATGAAACACAGTTAAAGCATTCCTTAGAAAAAAAAATTCTATCTCTGAAAACATGTAGTAATTTAAAAAAAAGATAGGACTTGTATATTGAGCATTAAATCAACATAAAACTGGTAAATGAAATACTGAAAACCAATCATTTCCATATTTAATCTACATGAAACCAAAATAATTGAAAGTTTTGGTTTCATGTAGCCCTATTTCTTTTCAGAGAACTTCATAATGGACCTGTCTCTGCTAGGATTTTCTCAGTGACAGGAAGGTGTGTGATATGCAAGGCCTTTGAAAGCAAAGACAATTTTAACTGTTCCCCTTCCCCACTATTGCTAGAGGGGAGGCCACAGTGATAGATTCTCCTCTTCAGCATAGGAAATATTGCTAAATATTAGACAATTTAAAAAAAGACAGTCTGTGAGGTAATATAGATAGCTGAATACAATCCATATTATTAAGGTGAAACTGGAAAGCTTTTCTTCCAGCATGTCTCCTCTCAGTTCATGTTGGAGGCCATTCTTCATATTTCTTTTCATTCCTGAAGGCCATGAGGTAGACATCAGTAACCATTTGTATGTCTAAGAATATGTAATCTTTGACCAACCTCAACAATCAGAAAGCATTAGCAATAAAAAGAGATTAGATGATGAAAGGAGAGCCAAGTTAAATTTTTTGGATCATTCCCATGAGACGGGTTTGTGTGAAAGTAAAGGAGTTAGGAGCACCACATTTCCCCCTCCTCTCTGACTTATTTCATTTGTTGGCATAGCTCCTCAGTAAATTCTCTGTTCTGTCCTTGTCAGCTCTGGGTCAGGGGCTATGTAGGCATTCTTAAATTATTTTATACTTCAATAGTGTCTCATGATCAACTACATTTGAGCTACTGTAATGGAAGAGCTAATCACATCAACATGTATTTAGCAGCTATTATGTGCCCTGTGAATGATTTATGTTTGATGTGGGGTAGAGCCTTCCAAGATCATATTAGTCTGATCAACAAAAGCTGATAGTTGGATATGCCGTAGCTCAACTCCAACACAGTGATGTCCTTTTGGTCTTCTCCAAGAATGAAAGACAATAACCAACCAATTATGTGCCAAACACTGTGCTAAGGGTTGGAGAGGCAAAAATAGTCTCTGCCCTCAAGGAACTCACTGTCTAGGGGGCCTGCGTTGGCAGTGGTGCTAGGCTAGGGAGCTTGTTATTATAATGATGTATAGATTTAACCATGTGCAAACTCGATATAAACAGGATAAATTGGGACAATTCCAGAAGGAAGGCATTAGCATTAAGGGGATCAAGAAAGTATATGCTTTTAGAAGATGGAATTTTAGCTGAGACAGAAACAAGCCAAGAAGTGGAAACAAGGAGGGAGAGAGTATTCTAGTCACAGGGAATAGTCAGTGAAAAATGCATGGAGTCAGGAGATGGAGTTTCTTGTGCAAGGAATAGTAAGGAGGCCTGTGTCATTAAATCTCAGAGTGCCTGGAAGGTACCATGGGGTACCTGAATGAGGGTTCTTTTTCTTCTGAATTCCTAAAATACTTTCTTTGAATTAATTCTAAATTGAAAAAGAGGAAGGGAAAGGAGAAAAATATCTAGACTGTAGCAGCAAGCACCCTAGCATACCTGGGGTGGCTGCTAGCACAGGTTCTCAGATCTGCTTTTCTAAAGGAAAGCAACTCAAAATGGGTTAACAGTCTTACTTTAATCAAATATATATCATTTATCTAGTTCAGAGGAAAAGTCAACACCCTGAACTTCAGAGAATACAAACAGAAGTTACAAGCAGACAGAGAAACAGATCAGCATCATTCTCCTACATCAGACTGGGTGTTAAATCTTGTCTTCCAAACCCATAACACTTCTTATATCCATCTTCTTTGCAGTCACATAGTCTCCACCCTACTTCAGACTTTCATCACCTCTCATGTGGACTATTACAATAACCTCCTATTTGGTTTCCTTACTTTCTATCTCTCCTTCATAGCAGATTTTACACAACTGCCAAGTTTATATCCCTAAATGCTAAATCTGGCCAAGTTACTCTCCTGCTCAGAAATCTTCAGGAGCTCTCTGTGGCATCTGGAATAAAATACAGAATCCTCAGTCTTGAATGTCAAGTCCATGACAGCCTCCATTTCTAGTCTTCTTTCATATTACTTCCTTTCATTCATCTTCCATTATTCTCAATCTGGCCTCTTCTCTGTTTCCCACATACAACCTTCCATGACCTCTCTATGTGCTTCTGTAAAGGCTGTCCCCCATATTTAGAACATACTCCTTTTCCTTCATCTCCCTCTTAGAATCCCTAGCTTATTTTAAAGTCAAGTTTATTACACTTTGCATGAGGCCCTTCCTGATCCCCAAACCCATTGGTCTGGGACTCTCTTTTTATTGGTAGAGACCAATGTCCTACACTTTTGTGACCGACAGGATGGAGTTGAAAAGAAGAAGAGAGATTCTTCAGTCTGTTCAGAGTCTTTTGAGTATCTTTGGGCCTTTTTAGTCAATTTGGGCAATTCTGACTTCCAGTTTTGGGAGAGAAAATAGATGATGCCAACCCCAATTCAGGTTGCTGAGGGGAGAATACGATTCTGGAAGAAGCCAATATGGGAGAGCTAGCAGTCTCTATCATGTCTCTACCTTCAGCTTGCTATACTAGAGACTTTGGTGGAATTCCCCTTGAGTAAGATCTGGAACTTTTTCTTGGTTGTCCTGAGTTATCCCACTGCAAAAGGTAGAACTCCTTAACCCTGTATTGTCTGGTATATATGTTCTTATAGATATATTCTTATATATGTGATATTTTGTGGGAAGGAATTCAAGGACTTGATATAAAGCTTGGTGTCACCCTTTCTCCATTAATACCTAGTGATTAGACATTTAGCTTGAAGGAGGTGGAGACAAGGTGGTAGAGTGAAGGCAACAACCCAGGAAAACAATTTTTAAACAACACCTCAAATTGAATTGTGGAGAGGAAGAGCCAACAAAAGATTGGGCTGAGATATTTTTTCAGCTTAGGAGGTTGGCAAGAAAGATCTGTGACACCAGGTAGAGGACCAACCTACAACACACATGGCATCATCACCAGCACTGGGCCTAGGAAGCAGCTGCCATAGCAGTAGCAGCAACTTCAGGAGCTCTCATCCAGGAGCTGATAAAGGGTTGGGAAAGTTCTCAGAAAGACTCTCTGTTAGCATTGGGTGCAGCTGACACTGGCAGTTCCTTTTCCTATACCTACTTCTGTGTCACAGTTCTAGGGTAGAGAGGATTGCTTGTGGTCAGTCACAAGGGGCACCAGTTACAATTCCAAGGCAGAAAGGGGGGATAGTGCTTGAAGCTGCAGGGGAATGAGGAATATCCTCAGAAAAGACTAGGAGAACAGTGATCACAGCACTCTCCCGATCATACCACCCTGAAAGCACCAAAAACTTGCAGAAGCCAAGAACTAACTCTGAAACCAGAAGCATGAAAAAACCTGAAACCTGGGATAGCATCTCATCACTCTCAGGTGAACAGAGCCCAGCTTTAACATAAAATTCAAAGTCAAGAAATAGGCTGAACAATGAGCAAACAGTAACAATGACAAAAAGAATGTGACCATGAAAAGCTACTATGGAGGCAAGGAAGACCAAGACACAAATACAGAAGAAGACAACAATATGGAAAACAGCTACAACCAAAACCTCAAAGAGAAGTGCTAATTGGTCAAAAGTCCATCAAAAATTTCTAGAAGAATTAAAGAAAGAGATAAAATGATAGAGGAAAATGGGGAAAGACATTAGAGTTATGTAAGAAAATTATGAAAAAAAATAATTAGAGTTCATTCCAAAAGATGGCAGCATAGAAGCAGCAGAGTGCTGGGGCTCCTGCACAGCCACCTTAAATACACATAAAATACGGCTCTGGGAAAATTTTGGGGCTCCAAAATCCACAAAATTTGCAGAGAACACATCTTTTGCGGAAGGCAGTTCAGCAGGAGTGGCCCATCGCCACAGACCAGGAACCAAGGCCAGCCCAGCCTGAAACCACAGCCTGGCCTCAGGGCAGTTGGGAGAGGCTGCAGCTGCAGCCAGAGTCATTCTATAGCTAATGGCTAAAAAGTGAATCTGAATGAATTCAAGAGTGACAGAACCACTGTGAGACTGAGTGGGGCAGATTCCCAGCCCAGGAATGTGCCTACTCAGGTTGGGGTAAGGAGAACGCTGAGCACAAGGAAGCTGCGCCAATGTGGAGTGGAGAGCAGAAAACAGCAGACCAAGAAAAAGCCCCAGCCAGCCAGCAAACTCACCCAGCCTGGCCATCTCACCACAGGACAGAGGATCATTGCACCGGGTAGGAAAAAACTCAGGGCCCACAGCAGGATCAGAAAGTTCTGCGGGGCAATCTGGATGTTTAGCCTTATACACCCATACTTCCAGAAGCCAAGATGCAGGAATAAAGCTTAATGGCTCCTCTAAATCCCTCCCAGACCCAGAAAAGTCACGAATTAAATGTCCTAATCAGAGTAAAATATTGAATCAGTGGAAACAGCCTCAGGCTTGGGCACAGCTGAGGAAAGGGGAAAGAAGACAATACAGAGTCTAAGCCCAGTAGGGTGGAGCCAGCAAGCCCTACCAAGAAAAGGCAATTTAGCACCACCTGCACAATCAGCAAACAACAGCTCTGCCTCAGGCCTTCAACTGTAACCTGCTCTGAGTTTGCCTGAGCTGTAGCTCAGAGACACAGACTCTGAAACCTGAAGGAGCTAGACCATCCAACCCCCACAAGTTACTCTGTAAGCCTCAGGGTAACTCAGGGGAATCATTGAGAGTCTTAGTATTGGCCTCAGGCTACACACTCAGAGCTTACAGCTACCAAATCCCCACCTCCCAGCCTGAGAAGTTCAAGACTCCAACACCCCAGAAGCAATTATCCACTCCAAAAATCCAGGACATAGGTGGTCACAACGGGGAAGAATGAAACTGTAAAGGCTAGGACCATCAATTCTTTTTATAGTGAGCAAGAACAAACAAATTCAGAAGGCAACATGGACCCTATACTAACACTTGAGACCACAGAAGGAACCGCAAATTGGTTTCAAGCCCAAAGAAACTTCTTGGAGGATCTCAAAAGAGATTTTAAAAGTGAAATTAGAGAGGTAGTGACCAAATTGGAAAAAAAAATCATTGAAGAAATCAAATCTTTGAAAAGCAAAATTTGAGAACTAGGAAGGAGGTCTAAAATCTAACCAGAGAAAATACCTCCCGAAAAATGAAAAATGAACATATGGATAAGGAACTCCAAAAACTAGCTGAGGAAAATAACTCACTAAAAATTAGAATCAGACAAATTGAAGCTAGGGACTCTATAATGAAACAAGAGTCAGTCAAACAAAACATAAAGACTGAAAAATTAGAAGAAAGTGCAAAATATATCACTCGAAAAACAACTGACCTGGAAAACAGATCCAGGAGAGATAACCTAAGAATTATTGGCCTACCAGAAAGCCATGATGAAAAAACCAGCCTGGACAGCATCCTCCAAGAGATTGTTAAAGAGAACTGTCCTGAGGTCCTAGA
>JAQQSW010003767.1:0-14613 GCA_028646575.1 Pseudocheirus occidentalis | reverse complement strand
TGATTGATTGAATCCTTAGCTGGATTGATTGAATCTTTAAAATGTGAAGCTGGTTTCTCCCTTATAGAAACCAGCTGATTCTTCTCTTGTTCCTTGTTCCTTTCTGTAATAAGATATAATATTGAGACTCTTCTTGTTCTGAAGATTGTATATAATATTGTGAATTGTTGATACTGTGAACATTGTACTGAATCTGATTTTGGAATGGAATAAACAGAATATTCACTAATACTGTGTAATCTGAATCTTAAAAGCTGTTCACAGTAGCATTCTCTCAGGAATCTACTGTTGATTGGCTTTATATCACTTTACTCATTAGGTGATCTTTCATGTTATGTAGGTACTTAATATATGCCTTCTTAATTGGAAAGCAATATTTTGCAGCAATACTCTCTAAAAGACCCCTTTTTCCTTTCTAAGGGCTATTTGAGAACATAGAGTAACAGATTTACAGTCAGAAAGTAATTTAAAGGTCATCTGGTCCTACTCTTTCATTTTACAGATGAGGAAACTGAGTCCTGGAGATATGACTTTACTAAAGTCACATAGGTGGTATATGGGCAGAATTAGAATTTGAACCTAGGTCCTTGAGCTCAGAGGAAAAGCTCTTTCCTCTGCACCACACTCTTTAGTTACCTATTCAGAACATTCTCCCAGAATTTTTCAAATGTTGCGGAACATTGCAGAATGTTTCAGAATACCTACTCCCCTCCCCATTCAGAACACTTCCAATTCAAGGTCATGGGGAACATTTAACTTTCCTCTTTTGCCTTGGACCAGTTCATGTTAATACTCCTCCCCACAGAAGTCCCAACAAGGGCCTCAGAGAGAGAATGGTGTAAGTGGACCAATCCTTCTTACATGAGGTCATTCAATGAAAGGCCAGATGAACATCCGAGTAAGTCATAAAAAGAATTCCTATTCCAGCATAGGTGGGGCTGGAGGGATCATATGTCTAGAGCTAGAAGGGACCTGGAGGTCCTCTAGTCCACCATGGAAACAGGTCTGGGGATGTGAAGTGGCTTGGACAATGTCTTGAAGGCAACAGAGTATGGATTTTAACTCAGGTCCAACATTTCATTCCCAACATCCCTTCTGAGAGTGGTTCTGTGAGTTGTTCAAGGAGGAAAGAGTCCTTTCTCTAGGGAGGAAACCACCAAGCAGGCAGTAGCCTCACTGGTTTAGGGTTCAGAGTGAGGTAAGGTGCACAAGAAGGAGAGTATCTGGGCACATTCCAGATCAAGGAAGGAAATTTGGTCCAGAAAAAACTGAGGCCCAGGTGTCACAGACCTGGGCAGGAGGGATTCTCTGCCAGGATTTATGTCACCTCCACTGACAAATGAAGGCAGTGTATGTGTGGACGCTGTGAACTGGGAAGTTTTGTATATGGTTTCTCACAGCAAGAATTACTTTTCTTATCTGCATTTCAATTCCCCACACCTTTAAGTTCCAGAAACCTGAGATCGCTGTGCTGGCTTGGAAGAGAAGGAGATTAATCAGGGGAAGAGCTAGGGGGATGACCTTGTTCCATCTCTGCCCTTCATTGCTGCCTGGAGGCAAGCAAGACTGGGGTTCGAATTCTGACTCCAACAGGTGGTACCCTAGTGAGTCAGTTAAAGTCATTTAGCCTTGGCTTTCTCATCTTTGAAATGGGGATAAATATTTGCTTTCCAGGAGACTCCCTGGGTTGTTAGGCTAGAGCAAGGTGGCTTTGGTGTGTAAATGTCGTTGTCCCCTTTGAGCTCTAACCATTCCCCCTATATGCCCACATACAGGTAGATGTGCTCCATAAAGGAGCACATGTGCCCAATTAGCCCAGGTGTTTGCCAAATCAGGGCTCCCCAGAGAAGACACCTAGCAGCCGGTGAACAATTAAAGTCTCAACTCCACCCCTCGGAGTCAAGAAAGTGAATTGATTCTCCAGCTGGCGAAGAGCTGCAGACCTGTTGTTTCCAGATGCTGAATTACAAACAAGAGGTTGATCCAAAAGACTCATGAGGGAAAAGGCTGTCCACATCTAGAGAATGAATTAGGGAGTCTAAATGCAGACTGAAGCAAACTACTTAATCTCTCTCTCTCTTTTGTTTGTTTTGTCTCTTCTTTTTGTTATTCATTCCCTTGGTTATCATTCTTCTTTACAGCTTGACTAATGTTCAATGTGCACGTATATGTAGAACCTAGATCGAACTGTGTGGGAGGCATGCTGGATTTGGACACAGAGAGCCTGAGTTCAAATCTTGCTTCTGATCCTTTAACTAGCTAGCTGTGTGAAACTGGGCAAGTCATTTAAATTTCTTTGTGACTCAGTTTTCTCATCTGCAAGGCAAGGAAGTTGGATCCAATGACATCTACAATCCCTTTGACCTCTAAATCCTATGACTTCTCTCTGTCCCAGTTGCAGGATCCATAAAACACTTGCTGTTCCTTGATTCAACAGGGTTTTTATGAGAAAGGGCTTTGTAAAACTTTAAAATCCTATAGAAATTTTTCCCCCAAACATATTTGTGATTTCTTGAATATAGGGAGCTCCCAAGGAGGACTTCCTCTATTGGCAGAGTCCTGTAAACTTTCTGAAATTTACAGCTTACCCGGAGAATTATAGGTGGTTTGCCCAGGTTGTAATGAGAACGGGAATTTGAAGTTCTTCCTGGAGGGAGTTCAAAGACCTTCCCAGCTTTGAAAGTAAACTCTGCCCCCTAATAGGCTAAATGTTATCACATGGAGCCTGTGATCGAGGGAATTTGCTGAAGGTTTCAGCAGAGCCCACAGGAAACTTACCTGCTGTGAAGATAAACTCTGCCCCCTGATAGGCTAAATACAGGCACACTGAGCCTGTGGTGGGAGGAGTTTGCTGAAGAGAAGCAGAGCCGACAGGAAGCTGGTGGTCAGAGCTAGCCAGACAGTAGGGGAGAGAGGAGGATGCTCAGGCAAGGAGTTGGATAGGCTCCTGAGTAGACATTGATCTTGTATTGGTTTGTGGAAAGGCTGAAGGATGCTGTGGCTCTCAATGTTATTATGGTATCTGAGTATCTTTGGTAGTATGATGGAATCGGCTTACTGGTTTGGGGATTGGATTTTCTGGTGTCTAAATAAATGCTTCAGTTCTATCCTCTATCTGGAGAGTTTGGTATATTTTGTGACAGAACATCATGCGATACTTATAGTCACAGTCTTTATCATGATCAGGGGTGCTGTAAATATTGCACTGACACTACACAGGGCCCGCTGATTACAGTGTATCAGATACACCACCAAGGCTGCCTCGATATCTACTCTACCACCCTGTCTCTCCATGAAATCCACAATCATTCCCCTCCTCCCCCAAAAAAGGGCATCGAAACCTCTTCTCAGTCTAGCTCCCTTCATACTTTTTCAGTCTCCTCATTCTATTTCCTTCAACATTAAACTCCCATCTTTACCACGTCCTCACGCCCAGAACTTCCTTCTCTATTCTACTTTATGGATCCTTCAAGAACTTGGTCAAAATCTCACTTTGCTGGTTTCCTGAGTGCCAACTCCCACTCTCACCTTACCTTCCATCAATTACATAATATATAATATATATATGTGCACACATTTACATACATATCTTGTATGTTCCCTACCTATTTACATGTCATTTGTTCCATCAGAATGTGAGCTCTCTGACAGCGTGACTGGTGGACCTTTGTCTTTCTTTGTACCCCGAAGTACTTAGCAAAGTGCCTTAGCACATAGTAAATTTAAATGCTTATTGACTGAATAACCAATAGTCTATTACTTGGTCCTGATGACTAGGTAACTCTTCCTGAGAAAGTGTCTCCACCATCATTCTATCCATGAGAACTCTGAAGCCCCCTGCCCTAGTTAAACGTCTTTTTAAAAAACAAAAACAAGCCTTTGTTAAGCACCTACTTTCCTACTATATGTCAGGTGGCCAGCTCAGTGGTATAGTGGATAGAGTGCCCGGTCCACGGTCAGGAAGACTCATCTTCCTAGTTTAAGTCTGGTCTCAGACACTTAGTAGCTGTGTGACCCTGGCCAAGTCACTTAACCCTCTTTGCCTCAGTTTCTTCATCCATAAAATCATCTGGAGAAGAAAATGACAAACCTACTCCAGTTTCTTTGCCAAGAAAGCTCCAAAAAGGGATCACAAAGAGTTTGACACAACTGAAAATGGCTAAACAACTTTCAATTGGCCCAAATGATTGAGGCTTTACCATAAAGAATTCAAATGACCTCAAAGATAGAGGAGGTCTTCACGGAACATCTAGTCCAATCTAGACTGGTCTAATTGGTGTCAAACACCCATTTAGAACTCTCCTTGACAGGAACCCTACCAGACAGCCCAATCAAGACTGTCTAAACATCTTTAGTGATTCAGATCTTGTTCCCTCATGAAAACAATCACACTGCTGGACAGCTATAAACATCAAAAAGTTCTTTTTTAAAAAAATCTGGGGCGGTTAGGTGGCACAGTGAATAGAGCACCAACCCTGGAGTCAGGAGGACACGAGTTCAAATCCGGATTCAGACACTTGACACAAAAACTAGCTGTGTGACTTTGGGCAAGTCACAACCCCAATTGCCCTCCAAAAAGCAAAAAATTTAAAAATTTAAAAAATTTAAAAAGCTGCCATATTCTAATTTATACCTCTATGCTCTCAGAAATAACAGAGAGTACAGACCCTCCCCACCTCTCAGCTGGACTACTGCAATAGCTCCTGGTGGGGCCACCTTCCTCAATTCTCTCCCCACTCCACTCTATCCTCCATTTACCTCCAGGTACCACCATGACACTCCCCTGCTCAATAAACTCCAGGGGCTCCCTATAGTTTCAGGAACAAATTTTAAAATCCCTCTGTCTGGCATCTGAAACCCTTCATGACTTAGGTCCACCCCCTTCTGCCTTTGCAGTATTCTTATACCTTAGTCTCTTGCCTCATACTCTTCCACCTGTTCCTGGCTTCCTGGCTGTTCCTAGAACAAGACCATCCATCTCTTGGTTCTGGGCTCTCTTAGGCTGTCCTCCATGCCTGGAATGTGCTCTCTCTCCTCAACTCTGCCTACTGCCCTCCCTGGATTCCTTTAAATCCCAACTGGAAATCCTCTACCTACAGGAAGCCTTCCCTACTCCCTCTTAATTCTTATCCTTTCTTACAGTTGAATATTTCCTATTTATCCTGAGTTTATTCATACATATTTGTTTGCTTGTAGATTAGATTGTAAACTCCTTGTGGGCAGGCACTATCTTTGCCTCTTTTTGCATCCCTGGAGCATAGCACTGGCCATAGTAGAGAGTAGGTGCTTAATAAATGTTTATTGACTCTTGAAAACAGATCTTTTCCAGAACATATCCCTGAAAAATATAAGAAGATGGTCAGTGTGTTAACTATAAAATGAAAATTGGATTGAGATTCAGGAGACCTGGATTCCAGTTCTGGTTCTAACACAAATGAGCTTGAGGAACCTAAGCAAGTCATTTCCCTTCTTTGGGGTTCAGTTTTCTCAAGTGGAAGTGCTCGATGGCATCTAACATCCCTTTCAATTTTATGTACCCAACTGTAAGATTTATAGGCCAAAGTCAGTCAGTTAATAAACAAGTGTTAAGCACCTACTATGTGCCAATATGTTCAGAGTGAAGAGACCTTATAGACTGACCCATGCTCCTGATTTTACACAAAAGGAAACTGAGGACCAGAGAGGTTGAAAGTCTTGCTTGAACAGGTAAAACTGAAACCACATCCTCTGGCTAAAGAACCCATTCTCCTTCCAATAGTGTTTGGGCATTTCTCAGGGACAGAGAAAATTGTGACTTTGAAGTAATAGTCACTGGGAAGTGGCTGTAATGATTCATAAGGGGACAAAAGCCAATGATGCTTATTTCAAGTACAGCACTTGGAATGGGAGAGAGGAGTAGTACAATTACATATTTATAACAGCCCTCTCTAACAGTAGGAATCTACTTGGTTAATCAAATACAATTAATATAATTCTCAATATATGGTGGATTAATCTTATCCCTAACAGCATTAACTAATATAATTACCTCTCACAATTCTGTTCTAAACAGGCAGATAGGTGGCGCCATAGAGTATAGAACACTGGTCTGAGGCTCAGGGAGGGGGACTCAAATCTTCCTAAATTCAAACTTGGCCTCAGACACTTCCTAGCTGGGAGACTCTGGGCAAGTCATTTCACCCAGTTTGCCTCAGTTTCCTCATCTGTAAAATGAGTTGGAAAAGGATGGCAAACCATTCCAGTATATCTTCACCAGGAAAACTTCAAATAGGATCAGAAAGAGTTGGTCACGAATGAAATGAATCAACAGCAACAAAAATTCTACTCTATTTAATTCATGAATACCCATCAAATTACAATGAACTGAGTAAATGCTAATTAAATTGAGTAGGGGAATCAAAATTATCTTCACACAGCATCTTATCCATACAGTAACATGGTACTGACAGTCTTCAAGAATACATGTTGACTGATATGGACACATGTATCAATATTTGTTAAAAACAAGCAGTCAATTAATAAGTCAATCAACAAAATTCTATTAATGAAAACTATTAATTAATTATTAATGAAGAGGATCACAGAATACAGAGGGTAAAGGGACGTTGAGTATTCTAAAACAGCACTTTCATTTTACCAGTGGGGAAACGCAGACCCAGGGGAGGTTCACAAAGGCAGCCGAGCAGGACTGGAACCCACATCCTTTGACCCCCCCCTCCCAAATCTAAAGCTCTTTTCACCAGACCAGAAGAGTTTCAAGGTGGTAGCCTTGTTTTCCCAAGCTAATGCTTTACCTGGTGAATGGAAGTTATTAGTTTTAAAGGCTCCCTCCCCAGAAGGTTGGCTATTGGGCACACTCAAAAGGGTTGTACTGGGAAGAGATAATGTCCAATATTGGAATAATTGAGTAATAGGTGCTCCTAGCACAGTGGTTCTCAACCTTCCTAACGCCATGAGTATGTGGGTGGACTCGCCTGGAGACGGATAGAGGAGCAGTGTCTCGATGCCTAAGATCATCTGAAATATGTTTTTGATCGTCTTAGGTGACCTCTGTAACCCCTGTGAAAGGGTCATTTGACCCCCAAAGGGGTCCCAACCCAAAGGATGAGAACCGCTGCTCTAGTGCATCAAAAATGATGACACTCTGCTTCTGGTTACATTTGTTCCCCAAGGTTTACTACTAAAGTTTGGAGGTTTTTTTTAATGTGCTAATAACTTCTAATGGGAGCTAATAGTTCCATAGACCTTATTATCTAGACACCTAAGTGGTTCAGTGTGTAGAGCTCTGGGCCTGGAGTCAGGAAAACCCGAATTCAAATCTGACCCTCAGATACTTATTAGATGTTTGACCCTGATAAAGTCACTTCTTCAGGTTCCCCAACTGCAACATTGGGATAATAACAGCAAGGTTGTTGTAAGACTCTAATGAGATAATAATTACAATGCTCTTAGCTCAGGGCCTGGCATACTATTGGTGTCAGATACATGCTTGTCCCTTCCCTCGGTAAACAGTTATATTTGAAACAATTGTACCACACAGCCCAAAAGATAGCAATGTGTTATTATTCTCTGTGTATTTCATTAGGTGAATTTCCACGTAAGGAACATGGCCATACACACAGTTAGGTGATAAACATTTATTAGGCACCGACTGCCGCATACTGCGCTAGACGCTGAGGATACAGAGAAAGGCAAATGACAGTCCCTGCCGTGGAGCTCAAAACTCACCAAGTTCACTTAGATGTGTGTGTGTGTGTGTGTGTGTGTGCATGCATGCATATAGATATACACATGTACACACGCTCATTTATATGTGTATACAAGCTTATACCTATATGACTTGCATAACATACATGATTGTACATGTCAAATGCTTTGCTTTAATATGCATATTTGGTTTTTTAATTTTAATTTTATTATTTTAATTTTTTCTTTCTCAATAGTGAATGATGGAAGGGAGAGAAAATAAATACCTGTTAGGAGAAAATAAAAAATAACATTAAAAAAATAAAAGGAGTTGCACTACATGGCCTTCTCTGAGACTAGTTCGGTCCTAGATCAGATGAGAGATTTGTAAAGCACTCAGTCTGGTCCCTGGCACACAGTAGGTGCTTAATGCTTATTCCCTCCCTGTTATATACATATATACACATATATATATATACACATACATGTACACCTACATACATATACGCATACCCACATGCATGCATGCACACACCTATATACACATACATGTGTGCATGCACATCTACATGCACACATGCATGCATGCACAATACACATACACACATGCATGCATATGGTTATATGTTATCTACATATGGTCATAGATTATCTTGTTTTTCAAATCTTGTGGCTACACAGTAGTATATAAGCTCACAGATGATGGGGATGGTTCTCTGTATCCCTAGCACATAGCTGGGGACTAATAAAGATTTTGGGGGTGGAGACACATGAGTACATATCAATGTATAGTAGACATCCATATGCACACTAATTATATATGTGTGTTAGCATATGTGCAGATTAAGTATGTGCACACACATGTTTTATATATGTATATAAGTACATATATATGTATGTATGCATTGATGCAGATTTTTGTGTCTTTTGCCTCTGACCTTTATTAGGCACTAATTATGTGCTGGGTGCTAGGTTTACAAAGAACAACTCTACATAAACATACATATATTTATTTGTTTCTTCTTCTGTTGTTTTAGTTCTGCCTGACTCTTTGTGGAGTTTTCTTTGCAAGGATAGTTTGCTGTATCCCTCTCCAGCTCATTTTACTGATGAGGAAACTGAGGCAAAAGGGCCAAGTGACTTGCCCAAGGTCACACAGTTAGTCATTGACTGAGGCTAGATTTGAACTCAGGAAGATAAGCCTTCCTGACTTTAGGGCCAGAGCTGTATCTGCTGCACCACTTAGCTCTGTATATGTGTGTGTCTGTGTGTGTGTAGACACATGTATAAATACACATATGGATGTCTAGATATAGTATACACACATGTATGCCTATGTAAACATACATACATATATTGTTTTTTGTTGTATGCATACGTATATATCTTCCAGAAGGGGGTAAGAATGACTTAGGTCTGAATAGATCTCGAAGAGATACAGTTTGGGGCTCATATTCTGAGGTTAAGACTAGGACAGAGATACAAAAGAACCCTCTGAAAACAAAAAAATATCATACATGTATGTGTGCGTGTATGTGTGTGTCGGTGCATAGGGATAGCATGGCTTAGTTCTAAGCATTAGACTTGTCTTGGAGGCAGATTGGAGCCCTGCTACTGACAACAAATAAATCACTCATGTGCTTCCAGTAAATAATTTATCCATCAAGACCTATTAAGCCCAGGAGCAGCGGTTCTCAACTTGTGGGTTATGTTCAATTTGTAACAATGAAAATACACCCTGCATATCAGGTATTTACATTACAATTCCTAACAGTAGCAAAATTACAGTTATGAAGTAGCAACCAAAATAAATTTATGTTTGGGGGCCACCACAACATGAAGAACTGTATTAAAGGGTCACAGCCTTAGGAAGGTTGAGAACCGCTGCTCTAGAAGGTTGGCGGGAGACCATTCTCCCCCCTAAAAAACCCTGCTGATGAAAGCACAGATACTTAGCACATATTTGGAGGGATTAAACAGTGGAAAAAGAAATGGTTTGGAGTTAGGTGGGAATTGGGTTGGAATTCAGACTCAGACACTTCAGTACTGTAATGTAGTGATCTGACCAAGAAGGACTAGTCATATAAACTGTTCGTGCCCGTTTGTTTAAAAAAAAAAAAAGACAAATGGGATAGGAAAAAGAATAATAACCATACTATCTCACTTTGCTGTTGGGTGGAAAAGCATATTTTCTATTTTAAAATATTATTCTAGAGAGAAGACATTAGAGCTAATCAGGGAAGCAGTAAACAGGTTAATTTCGACCACTGAATAGGAAATGGTGGGGCAGATGGAGGTAGAAAATGGTTTTCTTTCTTCTCATCTGTGGATCTTTGAAGCTGGTGGCAAAAGTGCTCCTCTTGAATTTACTCATGTAGATCATCGACTCTTCTGAAACTTATATAATCTTAGAGAGAGCTGCCTCGGCCACTTAGAGGTAAAGTGACTTATTTAGGGTGATACCACCGGGAGGTTTCAAGAGACAGAATTTGAGCCCAAGGACCTAACTCTGAGGCTGAGGCCACGTTACCCCTCCATCTCTTTGCTTTGCTGCCTCCAGCGGCAGAGGATAACATTTTCAACCACTGTGGATCATCTGAATGGGCAGCGAGGCTCTTCCTTCTCAGCTGTTCTCACTGCTTTCTCCTGAATAGGAATCCCCAGTGACTAGATGGATTTCATTCGATCAGGAAAACAGCCGGGAGCTACTTCATGGTTCAGCGGGAAGAGCTCTGGTCTGGGAGGCAGAGGGGCTGGGTTCAAATCTCCCTTCAAACAAGCCCTAATCTCTCAGCTGGGAGATACTGGACTCTGCTACCACAGCAACCTCTCCCAATGTTCCAACTTCAACCCTGCTCTTATATTTTATATTTTCTAGGTCTTTGTGGGAGACTTCATGTTTCATCATAGTGGGCAGGGAGAAAGCCCTGAATTTGGACCAAGAAGCCCTGCCTTTGAGACTTCAGACTTTATAATTAGTGATCTCAATGCTCTTTGCAACTCAGTTTCTTTACTTGTGAAAAAATAATGATGCTATTTGTGGTACCTTCAATCTACCTCTGGGTCAGCTAAGTGGTGCAACGGATAGAGCACCTGGCCTAGAGTTAGGAAGACCTGAGTTCAAATCGGACCTCGGACACTTCCTATGTGTGTGACCCCTGGCAAGTCACTTCATCCTATTTGCCTCAGTTTCCTCATCTGTAAAACTGAGTTGGAGAAGGAAATGGCAAACCACTCTAGAATCTCTGCCAAGAAAACCCTAAATGGAGTCATGAAGACTCAGAAAATACTGAACAACAACTACCCATTTCACAGCATAGAGGTAAAAGTGAACTAATAATAATAATTAATAGCATATAAGTAGATTGCTGCACGCATTATTTCACTGGAAGCTCACATCAGCCCTATAAAGGAGATTTCCTCATAGATGAGGAAAGTAAAGCTTACAGATGTTACATAAGTGACTTGCCTATGGTCACATGAGTAGTATATGAGGTGGGATTTGAACTCATGTCTTCCTAACCCTGAGTCCAACACTCAATTTAATAGGTTATTTTATAGCACTTCAAAAATGAAAAAATTATGACTATGATTTCCACATGCAGCCCCTGTGTTTTTAAAATTCTCCTTTTCTTCCTTGGGCCTACAGTGAAGAGTAGGGAGTAACTCAGACCAGTTGGACCCATGGTGGTGATTGCCAAAGTGATGGACTTGGTCATCAACTTGTATGTCCTTGGGCAAGTCACTTTGCTTTTCCTTCTCAGTTTTCCAAACAGTAAAATTAGAGTAACAGAAGTATCTTCCTTAAAGTGAGGCTTGAATGAGTTTGATATGAATGTTAGCCTTTTAAGATTATCATCATCCCCATCAGAGCAATGCCTGGGATGTATTTCCTCCTCATCTCTGACTCAAGAATCTTTTTTTTTCTTTAAGTAATTCTACTCCTCTTCCACAAAGCCTTCCCTGATTCCCTTCCCCAAAATCTTTCCTGTACCTTCCCTCCTTAACTCTTTCTTTGTTCTATTTCTACATTTTGGGTTGGCCCAGTAGAATGTAAGCTTACAGAGAGCAGGGTTGGTTTTTTTTTTTTTTCTGACTCTGGCTTAGTGCACCTCCATCCCCCATTCCAACCATTTGGACAAATTCAGAAGCTCTACTCAGCTCTAAAGGGCCAACAGAAGTTATTCCCCCTTCACACCCAAATACGCACCATCCTTTCTTTTTTCTCTGAAAACAGTTAGGAGTCTTCTCTGAAAATTAGTTAGGAAAATAGCTTCTGACCACACTTTGGTCCCAAAGTCTCTCATCCTGGGACAAACACTGATCCTCCAGCTCAAAGACACCACTGATGCCTTTTCAAGTGTAGAGAGGCAGCAGTACTCAGATTTCCTTCCCTCCCTCCCATGCTCCCCTGGAAAGAGGAGATTGAACAATTTTTTACCTCGTGGGCTCTCTTGCACCCCATGAACCCTGGGGGACTCATCTGCTCTCCATCCAACCTTGAACAGAGCTTTGGAGGTGGTTACAGTCATAGGAGCCTATATTTAGAGCTGGAAGAGGCCTGTTAGCCCCTTCATTCAGCCTAACCGCTTCATTTTTACAGAAAAGGAAACTGAGGTTCAGAAAGCTCAAGTGATTTGCTCAGTAGAATGTAAGGACCACAAGGATATGAAGTGTTTCACTTTTGTATTTGGATCCCCAGCTCGAGGCACAGTTTGGCACATAGTAGGCTCCTTAAAAAATGCTTTGAGCATTTGAGAGCTCAAGGTCACACTGTGAGTGGCAGAGTAGCCTGGTTCCAAAAGTAGCTCGCTGCCTGGTGAGTCTCCAGATTTCTACGTCCACTCGCAACCCCAGGCTGATCCTGGGTCCGAACTCCGGTCCGGCACAGGTTTCCTCCCCTCCTTCCTCCCTCCCCCGGCCCGGGCTCCCCTACCTGGTGCTGTCGGAACTGGCTGCCTGGAGGTGTCTCGCTGCCTGTTTCTGGCATAGATGTCCCGAGTCCAACTCGCGCTCAGCTGGTCCCCCGGGCTGTTTGCACTGGCTAGCCTTCGGTGCCTGGGCCCCGGGCCCAGGCTAGCTCGGGACCCCACCCCACTCTTGCCCTCCCCTACCCCTGGAAGACCCGCGGGCTGGCCTGAGGTTAACCCTTTGGCTGCCCGCGAGCAAAAGAGGAAGAGCCCGGGTTAGGCAACGGGGCGGGGGCGCAGAAGCCGGCAATAGCTAGTGAGGGGAGACAGCGGCTGGTGGGGGGGCAGTGGCCGAAGGGCAGACAAGAGGGTCGGATCAGCGAGAATGGTTATAAGGGGCTGCCGGCGTGGGGTACGGGAGAGGAAAGAGGAGGGGGAGGAGAAGGAAGGAAAAGGAGGGGGAGGGGGAGGGGAGAGTCCGCTGCCGCCGCAGCAGGCATTAGCCGCCTTTTCTAGCCTGGCGGGCTGCTAGCGCGGGACCGCTTTGCGCGCCCCGGGCGGCCCGAGAAGGAGGAGGAGGCGGCGGCGGCGCGGGAGTGGGAGGGGGGGCCAGAAGTTGCCAACGTCCTGGGAGTAAGCATGGGTCCCTTTCCACCGGCCCCAAGCTCTCACAGTCCCATTGAGGAGCTCGGGAGCGGCTGCCCTCCCTGACCTCACCTAGCCTGGCCCTGCCCTCCCCAGCCCAGCTCTGGCTTCGGCGAGTTCCCTCCCAGTCCCCGGGGGGCTTGTTCCTGGGCGCAGGCGGCGATGCCAATGCCTGGCGGGGCAGCGCGGTTCATTCAACTCGATCTCAATTCGACTAGCAATTATTTTGTTCCTACTAGATGCCAGGCTCAGGGTTAGGCCCTGGGAGACAGACACAAAAGCGAAACGGCTTCTACCCTCGAGCAGATCCCAAGAGAAACTGGCAGGCAGAGTCCCCCGCTGCCTCCCCCGGACAACATCTCAGACAGAGTGGCAGTCCACCCTTTCCTGGCGGATCTCTAGTGACATGGAGCTCACTATCTAATGCGGCATCCCATTTCACTTTTGGATGCTTCAATCAACCAACAAACATTTACTGAGGGCCTGAGGAGGCCGGACACTTTGCTAGGTTCCGGGGACACAAAAAAGAAAAGAAAAAAAAAAAAACCAGCGCCTGCCCTCCTGCAGCTTATATTGTAGTGTGGGGGAGGTAAATCGAGGCTAGACAGAATATTAACATTAATTCCTGGGAGGAGGTGAAACCGGAACCCATCCTTGGAAAATAAGGATTCAATTCAATCTAACAAATATTTTAGATAGTGGGGAATTCCCTCTCCTCTGGAGCGCTTTTGAAGGACAAAAACGAATCTCTTGACCTGAGGGGCCTTTTGTGTGTAAATGTGCCTGCCGCGGCTGGGAGATGACTAACAAAAGAAGTGAAACAAGAGTTGGCGATTGGCATTTGGGGCCAAGAAGGCCCGAAGTCTCACTGGCTCTCCCCGGACCTACTGGGCGTGGGGCTCTGCAAGTCAGACCAGAGAGAAAGGGGGGGGGGGCAGAGAGGGAGAGAGAGAGAGGAGAGAGGAGAGAAAGGGGAGAGAAAGAGAGAAAGAGAGAGACGGGGGGGGGGGTGTGAAGAGACAGAGAGAGACAGAGAGACAGAGAGAGAGAAAGAGAGAGTCCCTTTTATGGAGGTCTAGGTCTCTGGGTCTCCCATCTCGTTTGCGAGTAGGCATTACTTAAGCTTTGGAGAGCCCCTCAGCCTCGCGCATTTTGTGTCCTTGTGCGAGTGTCAACGCACATACTAGATTGTAGCTTAGTTTGTAGGTGTGGATTGAGTCACATTGGATGTTGTTACAAATTGTGGATTATCTTGGGTGTGCTGTTGCATTGTGTATTTGTGGGGCGTTGAGGATTAGTTCTCGATCTGAGGTGGGGGGGGCTCGTTTCGAGAGAAAACTTGGGAACTATATATATGATAAGTAAAGTCCCC
>JAQQSW010003766.1:0-14613 GCA_028646575.1 Pseudocheirus occidentalis | reverse complement strand
TCTATTCATCTCTGGTCTTTTCATGGAGAATCCTTGAAAGTTCTCTATTTCATTGAATTTCTGTTTTTTCCCCTTAAGGATTATACTCAGTTTTTCTGGGTAAGTAACTCTTGATTGTAATCCTAGTTCTTTTGCCCTCCAGAATATCATGTTCCAAGCCCTCCAATCCTTCAGTGTAGAAGCTGCTGAATCATGTGTTATCCTGATTGTGGTTCCACTTGAATTGTCTGGTTGCTTGCAGTACTTTCTCCTTGAGCTGAGAACTCTGGGATATGGTTATAATATTCCTAGCAGTTTTCTTTTTGGGGTCTCATCCAGGAGGTGATTGGTGGATTCTTTCAATTTCTAATTTGTCCTCTGCTTCTAGAATATCAGGGCTGTTTTCCTTGATAATTTCTTTAAAGATGATGTCTAGGCTCTTTTTTTATCATGGCTTTCAAGTAGTCCAATAGTTTTAAACCCTCTTGCCTGGATCTATTTTCCAGGTCAGTTGTTCTTCTAATGAGATATATCACATTGTTTTCTATTTTTTCATTCTTTTGGTTTTGTCTGATTGTTTCTTGATTTCTCGTAAAGTCATTAGCTTCCATTTGCTCCATCCTAATTTTTAAGGAATTATTTTTTTCAGCATGCTTTTGGACCTCCTTTTCTATTTGACCAATTCTTCTTTTTAAGGCATTCTTCTCATTGACTTTTTGGACCTCTTTTGCCATTTGGCCTAGTTTGTTTTTTAAGGTGTTATTTCCTTCAGTATTTTTTTTTTGCATCTCCCTAACCAAGCTGCTGACTGTTTTCTCATGATTTTCTTGTATCACTCTCATTTCTCTTCCCAATTTTTTCCTCTACTTTTCTTATTGATTTTTTAAATTCCTTTTGAGCTCTTCCATGACCTGAGACCAACTCATATTTTTCTTGGAGACTTTGCATGTAGACACTTTGACTTTGTTGTCTTCTGAATGTTTGTTTTGATATTTGGTGTTACCATAATAGCTTTTTGTAGTCAGAAGGTTTTTTCCATTATTTGTTCATTTTCCCACAGTTTGTTACTTGACTTTTAACTCTTTGTTACAGTAGGGCTCTTCTTCCAGGGTGGAAGGTGAACTGTCCCAAGCTTCAGGGGGTTTGTTCGGTTGTTTTCCTAAGACTCATCTTCATGAGTTCAAATCTGGCCTCAGACCCTCATTAACTGTGTGTCCCTGGGCAAGTCACTTCACCCTGTCTGCCCCAGTTTTCTCATCTATTAAATGAGCTATAGAAAGAAATGGCAAATCACTCTAGCATTTTCATCAAGAAAATCCCAAATGGGGTCATGAAGAATAGGACATAACTGAAAAACAACTAAACAATAACAAAATAAAGGAGATTACAAAGGAAACCAGTAATACTGAAATAAAGATGTGCTCTTTTCCATCCAAATTCACAAACCACTAGAAATCTCTCCATAGGTCAAGGTTAAGAACTTCTGATCTAAGTCATTGATAAAAAAAAATCAAATATCTTAGAGATCAGTAAAGATCCCTGGGGCACTCCACTAGAAATCCCCTGCCAAGTTTAGATTGTACCATTAAACTAATCTTGTTGCCCTTCAACAAGCTCTGAATCTATTTGTATTAACACCTTGTCCATATCTCTCCATATTTTCCACGAGAATAATATGAGGAATTTTATCAAATGTCTTGTTAAAATGTAGGTTAAGTTTTTCTATAGCATTGCCTTCATCTACCAGCTTTGCTTCCTGGTCAGAAAAGTAAATAAAGTCAGTCAAGCATGGCCTGTTCTTGTTAACAGCATGGTGGCTATTTGTTATCATTGCTCCCATTTTTTCTTTTTAAGGCAATCAGTTTTAAGTGACTTGCCCAGGGTTAGTAAGTACCTGGGACCATTTTTGAACTCAGATTCTCCTGACTCTAGGGTCAGTGCTCTATTCACTGGGCCACCTAGATGCCCTGTTGCTCCAATTTTTAGATGCTCGTTGGTCATCACTTTAAACATCTATGTAAGAACTTGTCCAGAAAAAAAGAAATCAGACACACAGGCCTGTAGATTATTTACTCTATTACCTTCCCTTTTTTGGAAGAACATATCTGTCCTTCTCTACTCTTACACCACCTATCCCAATTCTCCCAATCTTTAAAAGATGGTGGTAATTCAGTAATCTCATCCACCTGTTCTTTCCTTAGCTAAGGATGTAGTTTAACTGGGCAGGTGGCTTGAATTCATTTTCAGTAGCTAGAAGCTCTCTTCATTCCTTTCTTATCTTGGATATCAATTCCCTGTTAGTCAATTGTGTCCTGTAATTTCCACTACAATAGCCATTCTACTTGGCCGAGAAAGCAGAAGCAGAAGAAGAATTGAATAGGTCTGCTTTCATTCCATTGTCAGATATCACCATTCCATACACCTGAAGCCATTATCCTCTCCCTTCTTTCATCCTCTTCTTTTTCCCAATTCTGTAGAGCTTTAGGGGGAGAAAAAAATCAATGTTTGTCATCTTTGCTTTTCCTTGGCAACCTCATGCACTCTGAGTTTTAGCCCTCTTGACATTTTTTTAATATGCAGTCTCTATTGCCTTCCCTAACTTTTCTCTTCTGTATGTCTTTTTAAAATTTCGGTTGGTTCATGAATTCCCTATGCATCTGCATCTGTCTCTTCAAATAACTTCCATTTTCTCTTTCTTGTTGCTATCATTTTCCTTTGTAGCTTCAAAATTTGATTCTTGGGAGTTTTCTATCCACTCTGGACTGACTCTTCCTCTAGGATTTAATTCCAGGGAATGCAATCATTGAATCCAATATTGAACCTTTTGAAAACATCTCTACCAAAGTCTTGGATGTATTTCAACATATTCCTGGATTTTTCTTCTTCCATTATAAACTCTAGCAATGGTCATACCCCTACAGACCTTACAAGTTTCATAACATTTCCATCCCAGCAACCATTTCCTCCCTGTTAGAGAGAATCAGACATCAAACAAAACCTCATTTTAGGTCCTCCCCTTTCTAAAATAAGGGTTCTTAACTCTTTTGTATGGCACAGATTCTCTTTAGTAGTCCAGTGATGACTATCACCAGCTTCTCAGAGTGCTGTGTGCTACATTCACAATTAAGAGAAATGCTCAATTTTGGCTAGAAATTAGTGAAAATAAAGATGCCATGTTTGCTCCAACCAAGTTCATTGACTCCCTCTAATAATGTCAAGAACAAGTCAAAGACAAGTCAAAAAGTCATTGGATGGTCTTCTGGCTTCTTGTGTTTGAATGCAGGAATGCTATATGCTTCTGAGTGGAGAGGATCACACTAAGACTTTATCTCCCCTCTGAGCCAAAGTCATGAGGACATAACATGAGCACATGACCCTGCTTTTGCTTGTTTCTATGGAGTCTACTCTTCGCTGAATTTAGGTGAAAGATTTTTGGAGACGGTTACAACCTTGGGAACTTCAAAAGGTGAGAAGAGTGAACTACCAGACCCAATAGTTCATGCCAAGTTCTGCAGCCAACCCAAACAATAAGGATCAAAGTCTCAAGCAAAACATGCTTAACACAAGAGAGACACTAGGCAGCAAAGAAGGAATTATAGATATTCACCCATGAGCTGCAGAAATTTATAGGTGAATTTGATGAAGCAAATGCTAAGAAACTACTTTAAGCTTAAGCCTATTATGTCCTCCAAGGTGGTAGAGAGGAAAGCATGCTCACAGGAGTTGGAAAAAATCTTCTAAAGTCTGTTACTGCCATTTCTTCTCAGCAAACATCCTTTTGCAAGAAAAAAGTTGTTAACTATTCTGTTTCAGCAGACAGGTCAAGCCCATAGCAGGATAATTAAAGTGCCTCATCCTACTACTGCATGCTTTGGCAACAGGTTTTACTCTTCAAATTCTTTATCCATTCCTTCTTTCTATCTAGGTGGTCTGTAGTACTGTTCCTATTTTCCCCCTCATTTATCTTTACTTAAATAGTCCTGTACATCCCCCTCCCCGGTTCTTCTTTTTATTTCCTTACATTAGCTATCTTGGTTTGTTTTTTTTAAATAAGCTACATTTTTCCAGAGTCATATTCTAGTCTTGGGTTTCATTCATCAAGTGTTAATGATACCTATGAGATCAAAATTACCTCCTTGATTAAGGTTTCCTTTTCCTTCTGAGCTAAACTTTAGGTGTATAATATTGCCATGGAATTGACTACTGATTACATGGGGAGGGGGAGGATTTGTCTTCTATGGACTTCTGGCTATCTCATTTGCTATTATCCTCTCTCTATTGTAGCTATTCCCTTTGGCACCTAGTTTGGTGAATATGCATAAATGGTTTTGTGCCTTTTCCATCTTTTTTTAAAGCTGTTTTAATGAGATTTTCAAGACACTACTTGAATATATTTTTATCAGATTTTTTTAGATACATCCAATTCCTAGCCAGGAATCTGTCATTACCATATTTGAAGGAGTATTCCAGAAATTCAAATACTATTTTCAGAAAACACCTTCCTAGTCAGCTGTTCTTTTCACAAACCTATTTATTCCCTTCTGTATCCCTTGTCTTCAAGGAGGAAGCAGGGAGGAAATTACAACCTGTGCCCTTATGGTCTTCAATTTTTTGTCCAAGACTTCATAATCTTTAGTAGTATTTTCTCGGTTCCTTCTTGTGGTACCATTTATGTTCATGTGAATTACCAGAAGTGAGAAGCAGACATCTGTTTTGATAAAACCTTGGGAGAGCACTTCCTATGTCTTAAATACGTGCCAGGAACACAACAGAGCTGCCCATGTTCCATAGTAAATTTGTATATAGTTGCTTCAGTATCCCTGATCAGGGATCCCTATCATTCTCCTTCTGACTTTTACTGTGGTTTTCTTCTTCTATTTCTTGTAAAATAAGCAACTGTTTCCTCCTCAGAATATCCATGTTCCTCCTTTTAGGAAAGGTCTCGGATTTCCTTTTTGAGCATCACATTGTACATTTCTTTCCACTCTCTCCTCTAGGAGACATCTGCCCTAATCTGACATATGTCTTTTCTCCTCTAAAGCTTCAGAGCTTTTGTTTTCTCATTGTTTGTTGTTGTTGTCTATTTGTTTTTTTAGGAACTTATTGTTGTCCCCTGTATCCTGGAGTCTGTAGGGAACCCCTTTGAATTCCTCCATCTTCTCTTCTAAGAGGGAGATCAAACTACAACTGGAACCTGTTTGGAGAAGAATTACACATATTTCCTGGCACAATTCAAATCCCTCCACAATGCACCATTACTGACTGAGATTTAAAGCCCTGAATTTGTTGTTTTGGTTTTTGGTTTGTTTCTGTTTTATGTGGTTGTATACACTTCTCCTCTGGAGCACCTTTTAAGATTATTTTTAACAATCTCTTATCATTTCTGCAGAACTTGACCAAGACTTCCTTCCCTTCATCTCAACAACACCTTTAGCAGACTAGCCCTGAGTCTTTTTCTTAGTAAACTCTAATTTTTTTCACTAATTTTTCTTACATGGCTCTTTGTTTTACTCACCTTTTATTGCTTATCTCATTTTTTATCTTTTTCCCACAAGTACCATTCCCTTTTTCTTCAGGTTCTTACCCCTTACCCCTCTTCTTTCAATTTCATTCCTCCATTAGTCTTTCTTCATTCTTATCCTCAAATTCTCTCCAATTTTCTCCATTTTTTCTCCCTTAAATTCTATCTCTAGCCTTTCCTTGACTCCACTCTGAGTCACATTCCTGCAACCTTCTTTCATGAAAAGTCAAATCAATTAACAAGCATTTGAAAAGTGCTATTTATGTTCTATGTTGTAAGCCCTTGGGATACAAGACAAAAATTAAATGGTCACGGAATCATAGAATTACAGAATTTGAGAGTTGCAAGGGACTGCTCAGGCAATCTAGTCCAACCCATACAGGAAAGGATTCCTTACTGTGACAGACAGGTACATAATGAAGTGGATAAACCATTGGACTGGAGTCAGGGAGACCAGAATCCACATTATTGCCTCAGATATTTAATAGACATGTGATTCTAAACAAGATGCTCAACCTTTCCAAGCATCAGTTTTCTTATCTGTAAAATGGAGGTAATAATAAAAAATAAGAATAAAAAAACAACCTCAAAGGGTTGTGAGCATCAAAGTAAAGTGCTTTGCAAAGTTTAAAGAGCTATATAAATGCTAATCATTATTATACCTGGAAACCTGTCATCAAACCTCTGCTTAAATACCTCCAAGTAGGAGGAGCCCACAATCTGTTAGCTCTAAGTGTTACTGAAGCTTTTCCTGATATCTAACCTAACTGGTCTCTTTGCAACATCCACCCAGGGATCCCAGTTACATCCTCTGGGACAAAACAGATCAAATCTAATTTCTCCTCCAAAGTAGCCATTCGAGTATTTAAAGGCAGTCACCATGTCCCACCAGTCTTCTCCAATTCCCTCAAAGTGTAGCCCATATGAACCCAGAGGTATCCTTATCCCAATTCCTACTCTACAAAGGAGTCTTGGGTCCAAATGGAAGGTTACATTTCCCTTTTTCATGGAGCTAATGATCACCCAGATGTCTCGAAGAAAAAGCGAGGCTGGTGACTTTGCACAGCCCTCCCTCACTTGAATCCAATTTATTTCAAGTCAAGGCATCACCTTTCTCATGTCATGGTCTTCTTTGAGAACAAAGGACAAATAATAACTGCAAGGATCTCTCCAAAGAGCCAGGGAGATTCTCTAATGCCCCTGGCTCAAGTGCCCCTCAATTCCCACCCATCCCAGATTTCCAATTGAGAATCATTTTAGACATCCCACCTTGAGTAGTTGGGGTTTTTTGAGGGGGGAGGGGAGGGCAATTGGGGTTAAGTGACATGCCCAAGGTCACATGGCTAGTACGTGTTTAGTGTCTAAGGCTAGATTTGAACTCAGGCCTCCCTGACTCCAGGGCCAGTGTTCTATTCACTGTGCCACCTAGCAACCCCTTAAGTAGTTTTTAGAGGAAAAAAGCAGACATGGGCATAAGCAACCACTGGGAAAAACAGTGATTTTAAAGAACAATCTGTACTGAAATCCTGCTAAGATTTCATGTTTTCAGCATCAGTACTATCTTACTGTCTTGGTAACATGTTCTCAGAGCAAATATATTTTTATCAAGTGAAAAATGACCCAGCTGTGCTATAAGGAACAGAGGAGGTGAGAAGGAACCAGCACATGCCCAGTGAGTACAGAAGAAGTGGGGCAGAAATTCCCTGGTTGTGGGTACATTCAAGAGGTTGGAGGTTTGACTTTGGTTTCAGGTTAGAGAAAAGAACTGAATATCTGGGACAAGAAGCACCATGCCCCAGGGCTAAAGGTGACTACAAATAATTAAGCTATCACTACAAAAAAATGCCCAGGCAAAGAAGAAAGAATCCAACCATAAAACACTATTGTGGGAACAGAGATGACCAGGGTTCATCTTCAGAGGAGAATATTGAAGTAAAGAAATCCCCAAAGAGTAACATCAAATGATAACCTGCTCAAAAAGAATTTATAGAAGATCTTTACAAAGACTAAAAATCAAATGACAAAGATGGAGGAAAAACTAAAAAAGAAAATAAGAATAATCTAAGAAAAACAAGAAGGGTATGAAAGGAAAGTCAACCAAGTAGAAAGGGAGATCCAGAACCTTAAGGAAGAAAATAACACCTTGAAAATTAGAATCAGACAAAGTGAAGCCAGTGAAATTATAAGAGATCAATAAATGATTTAACAAAATATGAATAATGAAAAAATAGAAGAGAAAGTGAAGCATCTTATAAGTAAAACAACAGATTTAGAGAATAGATCAAGAAGAGAAAATATAAAAATAATTGGGCTAGCTGAAAGTTACAATCAAAAAAAGAATCTAGATAAAATAATAATTTTAAAAAATTGTCCTGAAGCATTAGCACAAGGGAGGAAATAGAAATAGAAAAAAATCCATTGTTCACCACATGAAAGAGATCCTATGAGGAAAACTCATAGGAATATTATAGTCAAATTCTGAAACCCCCAGCTCAAGGGGGAAAAAAGCATCAAAATTAAAACAATTTAAATACAATTAGAATTAGAATTGCACAAGACCTAGCAGCACAGACATTAGAGGACTGCAGGTCTTGGAACACAACATATTGAAGAGCAAAAGAACTGGGACTCTGGCCAAAATTACCATACCCTGCAAAGTTAAGTACTATCTCAAAAGAAGAGAAATAGACATTTGATAAACTCTCAGACTTACAAGACTTTGTTGTAAAAAAAATCCTGAACTTAATAGAAGATTCAACATACAAGAACCAAGAGAAATACACTGTTTCTCCCAGAGATCCTGCTGCTAGGTATATACCCCCAACGAGGTTCTTATACAGCACATGTTACCAGCGCCAAGTGCCAAGTTCCTCTTGGGCTTGAGTCCTGGGCACTCTGGCTTCTGCAGACTTCCCTGCCAGGCTAGCTGGCTATGATATAGCACTTACCATGGCTCAAATTCCTGCTCTGGAACAGCCACCACCAGCAAAATAAACAGAACAGAAACTCAAAACAACAGGTACCACTTTGCCTAAAATGTATACATTATTTAGTTTTTATTTAATTACATCCTGGAATAAATGCCTAGTTAAACTTTACTTAAATGCCATGTCTTTTAACTCTGATCAGAAGACTGCCCAAGTTGTAAGAGTTAAGGCAGCAAAGGCAAATAGAATGGAAGAACAGGTTTTATTCTTAGCCATTCTTTATAGAATTGTGGAATATTGGGGCTGGACTAGATCTTAGAGATCACCTGCTCTGACCTTTTCCTTTTAAAGTTGTGAAAACCAAAGCCAAGAAACATGTGACAATTCACCCAAGGTCAAATGCCTCATCAGTGGCAAAGCCTGGCCTATGAAGTGCCTACTTGGAAAATCAATCAGTCAGGCTGTAGAGGTCTACACCTGTGATCCCTGCTACTGGGGAGGCCGGGCCTGTGAGTACAAGAGTCGCTGAACTGCAGAACTAAAGCCAATTAGGTATCTACACTAAGCTTGGCACAAATATAGGGAACTCTCAGGAGCAGAGGGTCAGCAGGCTGCCTAAGGAGGGGGAACCAGTCCAGGACAGAAAAATAGAACAGGTTATTTCTATGGCAATTAGGATTGGGATTGGGATTCGACAGGTGAGTGATTATTGCACTTCCAGCCTGGCTGATATAGTAAAGAAAGGCGGAAGGAAGGAAGGAAGGAAGGAAGGAAGGAAGGAAGGAAGGAAGGAAGGAAGGAAGGAAGGGAAAGAGGGAGGAAGGAAGGGAGAGAGAGAGAGAGGGAGGAAGGAAGGGAGGAAGGAAGGGAGGAAGGGATGGAGGAAGGGAGGGAGCAAGGAAGGGAGGGAGGAAGGGAGGGAGGAAGAGAGGGAGGAAGGAAGGAAGGAAGGGAGAGAGGGAGGGAAGAAGGAAGGAAAGAGAGAGGGAGGGAAGGAAAAAGGAAAGGGAGAAGAAAAAAGGAAATGAAGGAGGGAGGAAGGGAGGGAAACCATCAATAAATATTAAATCCTTACTATATTTCAAGCTGTGCTAGACACTGAAGATATAAAGACAAAAAATGAAATAGCTGTTGCTCTCCAGAAGTTCACATTCTATCGGTCCTGACAGTGGATCCCGCCACAATTCTTTGAAGCAACACATTGAAGCTTATGAAAAAATAGTCAAGCTTATAGTCTATTGGCAGATAATTTATATATAAAATTACATGTGCCTGAATGGCTCATTTTCTGTTATTTTCAAGAAGCATTTTCCTATTGTTACATTTGGAGATTTGTTTCACAAATTGCATTCAGACTTGCCTTTTTTTCCCCAAGTTAACAAACATTTATTAAACATTTATTTTTTGCCAGACATCATGCTCAGAGCTGAGGATACAACATCAAGCAAAAAAAAAAAAAAAGATAACCCTTGCTCTCAAGAAGCAGAAATCTTAATAGGGGAAGACAACAAATAAATGGGGGCTGAAAAGGGAGTGGGAGGTGCAGGCTAGATGGTGGTGGAGTGTAAGAAGTTTGGAGAATGAAGGACAGCTTTCCTCGACCCTTCCTCAAAATGGAAATTCTGGGAAGAACTTGACAGTGGGAGAAGGGCATATCAAGGATGGAGGGAGAAGGCCGTGGCATCATTGTGGTGAACTATCCCTCCTCAGCTACCAATCTGCTCTCATTGCTCCACATAAACAGCATGAATGTTTATCTAAGAATGAGGTAATAAGAGTGATAGTAAATTCCATTATTACATACTATTGGACTTTCCCCCAAAACAGTAAAACAAGGGATCCTTCCAAATTCCTTTTGTGACATACCTATGGTCTTGTTACATAAACCACAGATAATTAAAACCATGAAAGAAAAATATATACCAATATCCCTAAAGAACATAGATACAAACATTTAAAATGACATTAGCAAAGAGGCCAAAACAACATATTACAAAAATTATAAACTATTACCAGATTGGATTTATATCAATGAATAAAGAATTAGTATACTATTTATGAAAATAATAAATTCAACCATATTAATAACAAAACCAACAAAAATAACATGATTGTATCAAAAGATTCAGAAAGTTTTTGACAAAATACCTATTTCTGTTTTAATGAAAAACACTAGAAAATATGCGAATAAATATACCTTTCCTTAAAATGATAAATAGGATATATCTAAAACCAGGAGCTAGTGTTATGTATAATGGGAATAAACTAAAATCATTTTCAATACAATCAGGGATGAAACATGTATATCCATTATCACTGCTTCACTTGACAATGGTTCTAGAAAAATTAATTATAATAATGACAAGAAAAAAACTAAGACTATAAGCATATATAAAAAACAGCAAAATGATTACTTTTAAATATGATGTGATGTATTTAAAGAATCCTTAAGCATCAACTAAAAATTAATTGAACCAATTAATAACTTCAGCAAACTTCTAGGATGTAAAATTATTCCACACAAATCATTAATATTTCTATATCATATCAATAAAACCCAACAGGAAAAGAAGGAGAGAAATTCCATTTAAAATAATTAGAGAATGTACAAAATGCTCAGCAGTCTACTTACCAAGGTGAACAAAAGAATTACATAAATACAATTTTGAACCACTGTTTACAGAAATACAGACCCAAATAATAGGAAATATATTAATTGCTCATTGGTAAGATAAGTGACTGTAATAGAAATGATAATACTACCTAAATTAATTTATGTATTTAATTCCACAGCAATCAAATGACCAATTCAACTGTATAGAAATAGAAAGATAAATAATTAAATTGAAATGGAGGCAAAAAGGTTAAGAATCTCAAGGGAAATAATGAAGAGAAATTGGAACAATGCCAGATCTCAAACTATTCTATAAAACAGCAATTCTTAAAATAATTTGGTAATAATTTTTTAATGGAAAGATTAGTCAGTGGAATAGATTAGTTAAGCAAAAGTATCTACTATCCTAATATGAAACAAACACAAAAACTCTACTAGGATAAGGATTTATTATTTGACAAAAATTCTTGGGGAATTTGGAGAGCAATATGGAACAGCAAAATTGACCAAGAAAACAGATTTAGACCACCCCCTCCCACCTTAAACATGATATGGTCTAAATGGAAGGGAAGGGGAGGGAACAACTGTTCTGAAAAGAAATTTGGAATTCTTCAAACAAATTTCCTAAACAGTGCATGTATTTTGACCCAGCTATACTGCTACTAGACCCAAAAGAGAAAACAAGAAATGAGAAAAGATCCTGTATATACAAAATTATTTATGGCATTTTTTTTCCTGTGGAAAAAAAGCCCTGGAAAATAAAGGGATGTCCATCAATTAAGGAACAGCTGAATAACATTTGGCATATGAATGGAATGGAATAGTATTAGAACAGAAATGAGGAAATAGATATGGAAAGATGTGTATGAGAGGATAATGATAAAATAAGTAGAATCAGAAGAAAAAATTATGCTAAAATATGAATATTATAAAATGAACAGTTTTGAAGGCTTTTATAAATCGATGAAGAATTAAATAAGCAGAACCAAGAGAACAATTTATATAATGATGATGACCCTATGAAGACAAACAACCATCAGGGAGGTGGAGCTAAGATGGCGGAAAGGAAGCAGTAACCTTTCCACAGTCCTCCAACAATTCTGTCACTAAAGGCTAAAAAGTGAATTTGAACAAATTTAAGAGTCACAGAACACATTGTGAGACTGAGCTTGGCAGATTTCCAGCCTAGGAAAGTGCCTACTCAGGTCTGGGTAAGGAGAATGCTGAGCACAAGGGAGGTACACCAGCATGGTGCTGAGAGCAGAGTACAGCAGACTGAGAAGAAGCCCCAGCCAGTCAGCAGACTTACCCAGGCTGGCTGTTTTACCACATGACAGAGGATCATCAAACCAGGTAGGAAAAAAACTTGGGGCCCACAGCAGGGTCATCAGCTTTTCCTGGGGCAACCTGGATGTTTAAAATTATACACCCATACTTCCAGAAACCAAGATGGAGGAATAAAATTTAGTTGCTCTGATACCCCCTCCCCGACCCAGAAAGTTAAATGCCCCACCCAGAGTAAAATCTTGAATTAGTGGAAACAGCCTCAGGCTTGGGTGTGGCTGAGGAAAGGGGAAAGAAAACAGTACAGAGTCTAAGCCCAGGAGGGTGGAGCCAGCAAACCCTAACAAGAAAAGCCCAGGTGTACCACTGGCCCAATCAGCAAACAGCAGCTCTGCCTCTGGCCTTCATCTATAGCCTGCTCTGAGCCTGCCTGAGCTGTAGCTCAGAGACACAGACTTGGAAAGGAGCCAGACCACCCTACCCCCATAGGTTACTCTGTAAGCCTCAGGGTAACTCAGGGGAATGATTGAGAGTCTTGGTCTTGGTCTCAGGCTACACACTCAGAGCCTACAGCTACCAAAACCCTATCTCCCTGCCTGAGAAGCTCAATACTTCTGCACCCCAGAAGCAGATATCCACTCTAAAAATCTGAGACATAGGTGTTTACAATGGGGAAGAAGAAAACTGTAAAGGCTAGGACCATCAAGTCTTTTTATAGTGAGCAAGAACAAACAAATTCAGAAGGCAACAGGGACTCTATATTCACACTGGAGACCACAGAATAAAATGTGAATTGGTCTCAAGCCCAAAGAGCCTTCTTGGAGGATCTCAAAAGAGATTTTAAAAATGAAATTAGAGAGGTAGGAGATAAATTTAGATCTACAGTTACCAAAGTGGAAAAAAAAAATCTCACTGAGGAAAACAAATCTTTAAAAAAGCAAAATTGGAGAACTAGGACAGGAGGTAAAAATCTAACTGGAGAAAATACCTCCCTAAAAACAAAAAATGAACATATGGAAAAGGAACTCCAAAAACTAATTGAGGAAAATAATTCACTGAAAATTAGAATCAGACAAATTGAAGCTAAGGTCTCTATGATGCAACAAGAGTGAGTCAAACAAAACATAAAGACTGAAAAATTAGAAGAAAGTGCAAAATATCTCACTGGAAAAACAACAGACCTGGAAAACAGATCCAGGAGAGATAACCTAAGAATTATTGGCCTATCAGAAAGCCATGATGAAAAAACCAGCATGGACAACATCCTACAAGAGGCTGTCAAAGAAAACTGTCTTGAGGTCCTAGAATCAGAAGGAGAAATGGTTATTGAAAGAATTCACCAATCTCCTCGTGAAAGAGATCCCAAATTGAAAACACCAAGAAATATAGTAGAAGATGGCAGCATAGAAGCAGCAAGATCCCACAGCTCCCACACCGCAACCCTAAACACCCATTAAATTATGAGCCCAGATAAAGTCTAGGAGTCTCAGACTCGCAAAAATACAGAGAACCCATCTCTCGGTGAAGGCAGCTCGGCAGCAGGGGCTCAATGTGGTACGGGAGCAGAGACTGAAACAGCCTGAAGCCAAGACTGAGGCCAGGCCTGGGACGGTGGGAAGGAGCCAGCCTGGGCTGAGCTGAGCCGAGCAGGCACTGGAGTCAGCCTGCAGAGCTTCTACAGCCTCCAGCACCTCCACATATGCCAAGGAGTGAGGAACGGAATGGGAGAGGTGCAGCTCACACTGCAATGGAGAAGAGACCCGGCCAGCCCAAAACCTCAGCAGCCGCCATGAGGAGCCTCTCAAACCGCAGCTTGAGTCTACTTCAAAGAAAATCTACAGCACCTGCCTAAGGGGAGCTTAAAATCGGCACAGTCAATTAGTGAAAGTGAAACTTTGAAAATTATTTTGGGGATGGTAAAAGCAGTTTGGCCATTCTGCCCCCAGGGCAAGGAAGCAGTGGGGGAAAGGAACTGCTGGATCTGCCAGCAGGCCCCACCAGGCTGCTTCAGAGCCCCTGGCCTGCGGACTCCTCAAGGGGGCTGAATCGATTGATCAGGGCTAAGTGCTCTTGTATTGAGTGGCCTGGATCCAGATCGTGGTCTTGGGTGGTGGTCCTGGGGTGCACTTTCAGCAAGCCAAAGCTGGGGGGACTTGCAACACCCCGCTAATAGCTCCGGCAGCTGGGAAAACCCCAGCGATTTGGAACAGAGCTTCCCCCCCTCAAAAGCATTCTGAAGAGAATAATTCCTTCAGAATTAGAGTAGAGCAAGTAGAAGCTAATGACTT
>JAQQSW010003765.1:0-14613 GCA_028646575.1 Pseudocheirus occidentalis | reverse complement strand
TCTGAAGCAGCCCAGTGGAAGCTGCTGCCGCTCTCAGCCGTTCCTGTTGCAACAGCCGCCTCCGGCTGCCTCCTTGCCCTGGGAGCAGTTTGGCCAGACCCGCTCTTCTCCTCCCCAGTTAGCAAAATCCACTGACCTTTCTCTTAGCCTTTTTGTCTTCTGGCCTGATAAATGTGGTAACTGTGCCTCCAGTGCAGCAGATCTGCTCTCCTATAGCCGCGGTTCCCCGCCCGATGCCCCAGGGCCTGAGCCGGCTGGTTTTGGGCCACGGGTCCCAGACTGCTGTGAAGAGCCCCACCTGCTGAGCTGCCTGTAGCAACAGATGTGCTTTCTGTCTTGTGGAGAGTTTTGGAGCTTGAAAATCTGTTTAGCGTCCCATTTTATGAGTTTTTCAGTGTGTTTGTGTGGGAGCTGTGGTCCTTTGCTGCTTCTACGCTGCCATCTTGGCTCCGCCCCCCCCCATTATTATTATTATTATTATTATTTTTTTTTGCTTTGTTATATTTTTACAAGTAGGCTGCTCTGACACCTGTGTTCTCTGTCTAAATTAAAACTAAGCTGTGCTCAGGATATCTTCCAGGAAAAGGCAGCCAGGACAAAGGGACTGAAATTTATTTTTATGAAGTTTAGAAGAAAGAGAGAACCTTCTCAAAGGCTGTCTTCATGCAGTGCTGAACCCCTGAATGGAAACAGAATGACTCTGTCAAACATCCAGAGAGCTTATCCCTCCAGATGTTTGGTATCATATAGACTTGAGCTCAAGTCCTTTTTACCTAGAGTTATGTGACTTTAATCTTTTTTAGGACTCACTTTCTTTCCCTGTCAAATGGCTTTGATGGTCCCCTTTCACTGTCAGTCTGTGATCCCATAAGCCTCTATGCTCACTGAAGTACATAACTTGGGGTCCATGAACTATTTAAAAATGTGTTCTGATAGTTATTTCAATAAACCTGTTTCCTTGTGTAATACTATGTATTTTATGTACTTAAAACATTACTCTGAGAAGGGGTTCATAGGTTTCACGAGATCACTAAAGGCATCCGTGGCATAATAAAGGTTAAGAACCCCTTATATGAGGTTATTTGAATGAATTTTCAAAAAAAAATTCCCTATACAAACCATCACACTACATACTGGCCACACTGGGACCCAGGATGCTAAAACATTTCTTTCAAAACATGGATAATCTCATGTTTCTATTTTAGCAGGATCATGCCATGCTGTTTCTTACAGTTATCACTACTTAAAAGCAACTTATGTAATATAATGTTAGAGGTGGCCACAGACTGGCACATATTGAATCTGTTTCTGTTACATAAACACAGTCCACATATTATAAGGGTTTGGGGGTGTTTCCTTTCATCTTTTTTGATATATCTGCTTGTCTGATTAGTGAAATCCAAGCTAGAGGTTTGCCTAAATGAATGATGTTGAATGATGTTCTACTATGTTACCCACCTGACACTTAAGGAGGCACAGTAGGTTCCCTGTGTTCCTTCTAGACTTGCACAGTCATTCACATTCCTCTAGCATCCACCCATCTCCTGAAGTTCTATCATCTGGGTCTCTCTGTATGACTTACTTTGTTTTGGAATCAAGTCCTGGGCAGATCAGCAACCACAGAGTGATTCTAGTACTGGGAGATTGAGAGCACCCAACAAAAAGACCTGGCCAATGCGAAGCCCCTTGTAGACTTGGCCACTTTCCCAACCTGGTTCTCCTTGGCTGAAGATGCTGAGATGGGAGTGGTTGTGTTTAGTGGTGTGCGGATACGGCGTGGGTGAGACTCGCTATAACATAGTAAAGACATTCTACTCACTCTTCTGTCATATGAGGAGATAGAAAACCTCTGGAAGCTTACACAGGATTTAAAGCCAGGAGAACATCAGTCCATCCTCTTGTCATTTTTACAGATGAGGAAACTGAGACCTAAAAAGAAGTGACTCAGTCACTGCTATGTATGTAGAAGCAATTTCCTGTCTCTTGCTATGTGGCTGTTGTACCACACAACAGAATGGAGTCAGAGATGGAGCTGAAGGGAGAAAAGGAATAATCAACTAATCTGGACCCCTCCCTAAGCAACCAGCTTACTCAGTGGATAAAGCACTGGGCCCAGAGTCAGAAAGCCCTTAGTTCAAATGTGGCCTCAGAGTGCTACTAGCTGTGTGACCCTGGGCAAGTCACTTAATTTCTGTCTACCTCAGTTTCCTGAGCTGTAAGACAGGGGTAATAATAGCACCTGCCTCACAGGGCTGTTATTAGGGTCAAATGAAATAATAACTGTAGTGTTTAACACAGTTCCTGGCATACAACAAGTGCTTAATAAATGCTTGTCCTCTTCCCTACCTTACCCTATTTTACTTTGTATGCATTTTATATTGATTTTTCTGCTTACACATTGTGTTCAATAGTACATAAGCTTCTTGAGAACAGGGTTTAGGGTGTGTGTGTGTGTGTGTGTGTGAATGTATACATGTGTGTGTGCGTGTGTGAGTGTGTGTGTGTGTTTTCTGTGCCTGTTGAAGTGTCTGACATAACTCAGATTAAATGAATGAATGAAGGAATGATTGGTGAATAGGGTGAGGATATGAACTCAGTTTCCCTCACTTCAACACTAGTGCTGTTTCTTAAGACAAATAAAATATAAAACAAAAAATAAAACCTTCTTAAAAAAGACTTTTTAGAAAATTATTTTAATGAATTTAAGAATAATCAACAAAATAAATCTTTCATTATATGAAAATACAAGAAAACATGATATTCTATATGAAATCATGAACTTTCATAACATACAGTGTTTACAAAATTATAGATTGAATTGAACCCAGTAGTGAAACCTTTTCTTAACTTGTGTTCTCTCAAGAGCATTTATGATGGTTTTATTCTGGGTTTCCTTTCTTTCCAGTGCAGCACACTATCCCTTTTTTCTGGATGGCCTGCCAAGTGACGCCATTGCTTCCCAGGCCAGGGTAATAGGCAAATAAATACTTCTCTCTCTAACTCATCCAGAAAAACTGAGTTTAATGTTAATTTGTGCTTGTAATCAATACAGATAATTAGAGCCTGAAATCCCCAGGGCCCTTAGTGTTAGGTAGTACTGTCAGGGGAATGGAAGAATTTTAAATAAGTATTAGAATTGTCCTTTCCAACAATAGGATTTCACCTTGAATTTCATGTTAGTTTTTGTGAGTTTGGAAATGTGTCTTTGTCTGCTCATTCCTCATCCAACTTCCTCATCTCCTTCCGACTGATACTTGGCTTAGAAAATCCTTTGGCTTCTGAGGTGAATGCCTCCAATTGGTTTGTGCTTTCTCTCTTTTTCCCAAACCCACAAGCCAGAGTCTAGACCCAATCCCTATTTTCTGCTTGATCGCCTGACTCATACAAGTATTTCCTATGTAAAGCATTAAAAGCTCAGGCCAGTCAAGGGCTCTCTAGGATTCTCTGGCAGATTTACTTCACTGCCTTGTTTTCTTAGATGCCTTTAATGGGAGATCGGACCAATGCTCCTGACAATGTTGTCAGCCATCCTCTTCTTGTTGCACCCCGCCAAACTAATCAGAAACTCTCAGGCAAAGAAAATTGGATACCAACCATTAATGGACTGGCCCAGGAATAAGCTGCCATCCTCAAGTGAGTGAGTGAAATGGGTGCTTCAAATAGCAGAGTTCTGCAGTTTGTTTGAGAGGCATATACAGATCGCATGCCTATGTGATGTCTCTGGTGTGAGAAGAAACGTCTTAATTTTGTGGTTTGGAATAAGAGCTTGACTTCTCAAATCTGCTTCCTTTTTGTCTTCCTTCCCAGTCATAATTCCTATCCCATTATAACTCATCCCCAAATAGAACAACTCTTTAAGAGTAAATTTGGAGGGACCATGTTTCTATTGCTTGAGTATTATCATGGAAATTACAAAGACTACCAGAGGACAAGACCCAGATTCTAGGTCCATGTCAAATAATTGCAAGTTGCGTTTCATTCTCCAGTGGTTTTTGAGCAAAAGTTGAATGACCCTGTGTTAGTTTTTGTACTAGGAATTCTTTGGAGAGTATAAATCGGATGAGACAGCCACTGAGCTCCCTCTCAATTCTGAAAATGCTATGGCTTCATGATTCTGAAATATGGAGTGCCCCAAGTGGGCACCATTGGATGACTTTTTAATGCTTGTATCAGCTCAGGAGTGCAAAAAGAGGAAAGCATGAGTTATGGGTGACACAAGGTTGAAGGCTGTCAGAATGTGAATGACAGGAGGAAAGTGAACGAGGAATTCAGAGGAAAGCGTATTATATACTTGAACTGCTTAACTGTAGGGCAAAGATTCCAAAGAGAGGAAAGTAAAGTAAGGAGAAATGAATGGACTGGGGAAGGAAGGAGGAATGGAAAATCTGTAAACCATAATAGTGACAAAGAATAAGGTAGATGGGAACAAGAGGTGTCTTGATGGGGCAGTATCAATGAAGTTTGAGGAGAGATCCTGGGGGAAAAGGGCTGCCTCTAGGCAAACAGCCTCTCTGAATCATAGGCGTTAGCAGAGCAGGAGAGAGAATCTTGCTAGCCACGGAACCAAGAAGGACCAGTTGGTCAGGGGGTTCAGGTGGTCCAAACAGGAATTTGAAGATCAGTGTTAATGAGGGCAGGGAATGCTAGGAGAGGGAGGCCATTACTCCTTGGGAGAATGCAGCTGGGGGAGCTATTTCACTGGTTTGTTCTTTTCCTGTAATTCTTTGTTTGTTTTGGAGGGGGGAAGGCAAGGTGATGGGGGTTAAGTGACTTGCCCAAGGTCACACAGCTAGTACATATGTCAAGTGTGCGAGGCTAGATTTGAATTCAGGTCATCCTCACTCCAGGGCTAATGCTATTCATTGCACCACCCAGCTGCTCCTATAATTCTTGAAAAGGGATATTGTGCATCAATGGAAATGAGTGATAGAAGAGTCTATGCCAGTGGGGGTTCTTACCTCAGATTATCTTTTTTTAATGTCCATAATTGAAAGAAATGCTAATTTTCAATAAGGGATTTGTATGTTTTCTAATCCAAGCTTGCAGACTCCCTGAAATCTATCCACAGATCCCAGTTTGAGAACCCTAAATCATAGTACCACATGCTTTTAGTTCTGGATGGCCATGTGGCTCCTCCACAGTCCAGTGAGGGCTAGCTGTACAACTCAGATCCAAGCCAGTGTGGGAACACAGAACCACCTCTTTTTTCTCTAGAAGTACAATTTGATGATGACAGAAACCTTGAAGGTGCTAAGGGAAGATAGATGGTCCCAGAAGGAGGGGAGAATGTGAGTGCCCATGGCGAAGGCAAGGAGGTTTCCCAATCCTCAGGAGCTCCTGGGCTGCTGCTCTCCTGGCCCTCACCTAAGGGGAAGGAAGGTTAAGGCACTTATGTAAAGGCAGGCAGCGCATTTGTGGCAAGCCTTGAACTCAGACTTTTGCCCTCTGAATTCAAGTACAATGCCCTTTCCATGAATCTCTGACCTTCCTCCATCAGAGGACTGGTATGGGCACAGGCAACGTAGGAAAGTATTTTAAAACCTGTAAAATTCTATGTCCTCCTCCCCCTCCCCAGAAGATAAACAGGTAGCTTATTGTCTTCTAGGCCAGGGCTGATGTAGTTCTTACCATTTGGAGTCAGGAAGAACTGGGTTCATATTGACTTAAGACAGTCCCTCCCTGTGTAACTTTGGGCAAAACGCAGAACCTTTCTGTACCTCAGTTTCATCACCTATGAAATAGGAGACTTGGACTGCATGGCCTCTAATGCCCCTTCTAGTCCTGTGGCTATGATTCTGCAATGCTATTTCTAGCCAAGATGCTGATACAAAATCTACCTTTGGTAACGTGGTGACCTCAAGGCTAGCTAACCAACTGCACTCGAACTCCCATTTTATGGACAAAACACATTCAGTTTTAGTGACACAGACTTACTATTCAGATGACCCTCTTCCAGAGTGGATATTAAATTGTGGAGAAGCAAATTTAATTCAGTGTCCATGCCCATTGCGTTGGTGGCATATTTTGTGTGACTAATTTAAAAGGATAGATTGTGGGTTAATTGTGTTAATGAACTAACCTAACACAGACATTGACCAAGTCCCAGCAGGGTCCCAAGCCCTCATTAAGGTGGAATGTCCATCTTTTTGCTACCATTTCAGAAAACCAGTTTTGGGTGTCTCCCCTGGAGCAAATGTTAATTCTAAAGGTTGACCCTCTTGGGGCCATCATCATAAACCATTCACCTCTGTCTTGTCACCCTCACCTCCCAGGTCGGCAAATTCTCACCAAAGCAATCAGAAAGCATTTGTGCTAACTGTTCCCTGGAAAGGTCCCCACTGCTGTAAATCTCTTGCACTCAGCTGGGTCCTAAGCAAATTGTAGTCTGCAGTTGGACCTGACTGCAGTTCCCTGTCTTAAGGAATGGCCCTGGCTAAATGATTGTGAAGTAATACCTCTCTTAATTAAAGGCCAATTCATGTTGATCCAAGAAATGGAAGGTTAGCAGGCCTTGGAAAGGGTCTGTCTGAGAGGACTAGGGAAGCTTAGTCAATATGAATTCCAACCCCCTAATTACCAAATTGACATAGAGAACACTGTTAGTTTCTCATATCATCTAATTTCTGGGTATGGTGGATTGAAATCACTTTGTCTCATTAGAAGAACAAAGTACATTATAAGAAAACTAGCGGCAAAGCAATGGATGTGGCAGATGAGGCACCAGTGTCCTGGCTGCTTATTTATTTTCATCATCATATTATTATTGCCATAGTAATGCTCATTTTTTGGGTTTCAGCAACACTAGGCAGAGTCCCATAAAGCTCTTAGGTACTTGGTATGAGAACAGGACAGGTGGTAACGATGGTGTTATCTACATACTTCTCTGGTCATGTTAACATTCTGAAATTGCACCAAAATGTAATTTATGAGTCACTTGTAACATGGAGGATCATTGGTTCTAATTGAAGTATTTTGTCTTGTTGTGAGCTATCAAACCAGTTATCACCACCGGGACTAATTTATATCTTCCAGACTGATTATTGGGAAGAGAAGTTCATTTAGAGTATAGCATTCTCTGTAGGGCTACACGTCCCCAGAAACCTTTGCTTCATGTGCAGAAAAAGAACTCTCTGCTCATATGGGTAGCCTTGCTGTGTGGCGAGCATCTTCAGTCACAAACAAAGAAATACTTTCTGGGGGAAAAAAATCTGGCAACAACATAAATATCTGCTCACTTGAGTTAAGCAGAAGATGTAAATGTAAGCTGCAGCAGAAATATGGCTCCCTCTAAATTCTGCTAATTTCGAGCAAGTCAGAAAAACAAGGAAACATATGCACTAAGGAGAAAGTAGGATGTGCAAAGAAACTTGACAGGGAAACATGATAAAAATTGGATCAAGCAAAGTTCTATTTATGTTGAATGTTTTATTTTGTGGAAGTCATATATGAAAATAGCCATATTTGAAACGGTGAAAATCCTATATTCAGCTCATCCAGCTGAAACCATCATTTACATTTGAAAGGTTTTTACAGTAACAGCCAAAGCATGAAGCTGGTGATAGAAACCAAGCTATAAAACAGGCAAAAAAGCACTTGCGTTCAGAGACTTTTTGCAACTCGATGCAGTTCTTATATGTGTGTATATATATTTTATTGTATATACTTTATATTATATATTTAATGACACATTTATATAAATATAAAATATATTTATCTAAAATATATTTTATGTATGCTTATGGTTATGTAAGTTATGTTTTATATTTTATTCCTACATAAATGTACCTAATATATTTATATATTTTGTTATATATGGTAATTATCTCTTTATAGATCATCAACAAATCAATCAGAAAACATTTATTAAACACCAACTATGTGCCTTGCACTGTTAAGCATTGGAGATACAAAAAGAGGGAAAAATTAGTGTCTACCCTCAAGAACTTGTCAGTCTAGTAGGGGAGATAACATGCAAGTTATACAAGCAGTCTGTATACAGGATAAATAGGAAATAATGAGCAAAGGGAAGGCATTGGAATTAAGAAAGACTGGGGAAGGCTTCTTGTGAAAGGTGGGATTGGAGTTGGGACATAAAGTAATATATATTACTATATATTAGCATATGTTACTATATATGTAAAGTAATATATATTACTATATATACATATAAAATTCATTTATTTGCTTATGTCTGTATCTCTGTCCATCCATCATCTATCTGTCTATCTGTCCATCCGTCTATCTATCTATCATCTATCTATCCATCCATCCATCCATCTCTCCATCTCTCCATCTCTCTCTCTCTCTCTCTCTCTTTCTCTCCATCCATCCATCCATCCATCTATCTAACAGTGTTATCTTCCAACTGATAAAAACAAGCATGGAAGTATTGGCCAAATTTAAGAAAAGAGAGCATCTAAATCTATCAAAGGACTCTATTCTTATTCAAAGCCCAGAGCAGTTGTGTGAACTTAACAGATTTGATAAAGGGCACTTATTTACCCTGAAAGTACAACTATGGAGTGCCAATAATTGCATTATTGATTACTGATCAGTTGGAAGAGGCTTTTTCTAGTAGGCATCATTCAGAGTCTTTGATTTTGGGCGGTCTCTTTTCTCCTGGTTATATCATCTGAATGGTGAAGGAGCTAGTGAGCAAAGGGAACAGAACAATCAATAAATTCATCCAGACCTGTGGTTTTGTCTCTGGAGCTTCCAGTGTGGAAATTGCATTCCACATATCCAGCAAACTGATCATCTTAGAAGGCTGCTTGGGACAGATACTAGAATATTAAGTTACTTACCCATGCTCACACAAATAGCAGATAGATACAAGCCTTGAACCCAGACATGTCTTCTTGACTCCAAACCTGACTTCCTTTCTATTAAATCACACCATTCAACAGTGTTTCAGCTGCTAGTTGGTGCAGTGGATAGAGTGGAGTCAAGAATACTCATCTTTCTAAGTTTGAATCCAGCTTCAGACACTTACTAGCTGTATGACTCTGGTCAAGTCACTTAACTCTGTTTTCCTTGGTTTCTTAATTCATAAAATGAGCTGGAGAAGAAAATGCAAACCACTCCAGTATCTTTACCAGGAAAACCCCAAATGGGGTCACAAAGATGCAGGTATGACTGAAACGACTCAACAACAAAAAATCAACCGTTTTCACCTTCAAAAACAAAAAGGATGATGTGTTCTGTTAGTATTAGTGATGGCTCCCCCTCATGCCTGGGAGGTCCTTCTACTTCTCCTCTACCTCTTACCACCCTTGACTTTTTTCAATATGTAGCTCAAGAGCTCTCTTCTACAATGGGTCTTCCTGATCTCAGCCACTTGAGATTTCCTCCATAAGATTAACTTTTATCTACCTACCTATTTACAGGTTATCTCCCCTGTTAATAGGTAAACTCTTTGAGAACCTATTTGTAAGTGGCTGTGTATTTTGCCTTTTTTTGTATCCCTCTGATTAAACCCTCCCCTCTGCCACACTTGGCACCATGCTAATAGTAAGTTACACATGTTCATTGGTTGTTGATTGGATGTTGATTGATGGGATCTTTCTCCAGAATGACTGTGCTGGAGAACAATGCTTGAAACCAAACATGTGAAGTTCCACTGGGGATTCTGGCTAATCCCACTTGCTTCAAGATTGAGCTGTTAGCAACTATGGATGGAAGGTGCCAATTTAGTTTTGATGTCTGCAAGACATTCCAAAGTATTAGGTGCATCCCAGTGTGGTAGTGGCTGCCTTGGGAGAGGGTAAGCTCCTGATCATTGGAAGTGTTCAATCAAAGCCAGTGTGACAATGGGAAGAACATCGCCTCTGAAGCCAGAGGACTGGGGCTCAAATCCTACCTCATGCTTACTCCCTATGTGGTCTTTGGCATATCACGTGTATTCCCTAAACTTCATTTACCTCATCTGGAAAGTGATGAAGAAGGGCAGCTAGGTGGTGCAGTGAATAGAGCACCAGCCCTTGAGTCAGGAGGACAGGAGGATCTGAGTTCAAATCCTGTCTCAGACACTTAACACAAAAACTAGCTTTGTGACCTTGGGCAAGTCACTTAACCCTAGTTGCCCTTCAAAATAGCAAAAAAAAGACCAAAAAGAAAAAGAAAATGATGAGGAACTAGCTCTAAGGTTGCTCCCAGCTCTCAATCCAGCATCCTATATATAACCTTAAGCAAATCCTTTAACTTCCCCAAGCCTCAGATTCTTCCTACGTAAAATAAGGCCTTTGGATTAGATATTGTCAGTGGCATCCTGCTTCTAGGTCTGTGATCCCAATGATGGGGTCAAGGATAGTGTGTCCAGCAGTGGCTTATCAAACCAAGAAGAGGTTGGAAGGCATCACCACCGGTCAGGCACAAATAGTCCTTATGAACATTCAGGAAAGAAGATGTCTCTGTATTTGCACGTTTCACATCTCTTTTGAGCTAGTATGCTGCTGCTTTGCTCACAGAGCACAGTACCTTCTTTGAGGCGGGCACGCTATGTTGGCACAGTCCTATGCCAGTGTCTCTCCCATGTCTCATGGGCTGTGTTGCAGAGGAAACTCTTTAGGTGCTACGGGTTGGGCTGGTTGGTCACTGAGAACCCTAAAATTCTATGATTCTATAGTGAATCCAAAAGTATTACAGCTAAAAGAACTGGCTGTTTTCCTATGTCTGGGTTGTGTCCCCTTGGAGGCCACCTGGGCCCCTAAAAGTGGCTAGATCTATTTTTAGGAGATGTTCTTTGGGAGCTCTATAACATAAATGTATACCAGCATGCCCTGTATAGCTGACCTTTCCAAGTTTTCCATCTCTGGTATTTAAACTAGATCTTAGAAGTGAAAAAAGGGACCTTAGAAATGCACCAGGCAAGTAAGATAATTAGCAGGCACAGTCTTTTTCTTTACTCTGTCTTTGTCTCTGGAGGGATATGAAAGCTTCTACTGTCCCTTTAACTGGACCAGTTGGTAATCCTGTTAACATCTTCTCTTTAGGCTTATCATATTTAACTTTTTTTTTCCTTTTGTAAAATATTCCTAAAGGGAGGCTTAAGCAATAATGCACAGATTATGGAAATGATGCTCATTAAGCATGAGGAGAGACTTCCAGAAAGCCACAGCACTGTTTCGAAATATGTAACCCCCATTAGACTCTCCATTCAAATGTTTATTCATAGAGTAGTAAATGTTTATTATTATACATTTTATTGAAACATAAATTAAAGAACTGTAATTATGAGTATGGCAAACACTAAAGCAATGTGCATTTATCAAGAAATAAGCAAGACAAGGAAAAATGCCACCTCTGTTTCATTTGCATTGCAATACTTAATCCTGCTCAGAGCAGAAGGACTTGGGCAAGAATCATCTCTGTGGATTAATATGTTGGCACGTCATAGAGAAAAAAAATACTCCATCAATGGAAGGCTGTTCCCTAGAATAAATATTTGTCTGGGTCAGGAAACGTACAAAATAATGGTTTGCTTCCTCTCTCTCCTTGAGAGGTGGCTAATGTTTGAACCAACAGGCGTTCATGTTCTCCCTAAATAGAAGCATCGTTTTCATGACTTCTTCCATCGCTTTTGGTTTATAGGATAATGTCAGTGATCCTGGCACTAGAGACGATTGTGTTTTTTTTTTGGCGGGGGGGGGGGAGAAATTGAAAATAATTGAAGGGGACTTGTTTGAATCAATGTAAACTAGATTTCCAAATGATGCTTTTTCTAATAATTCCTTCAAGGGGAAAAAGGTAGACATATTGTGAGAACCTTGGTAGCCATGTTCCAAGGCCATATTCCAGGGCAACAGTCTTCTGCTAGGACTTCTTATGGAGTCATGAGATGGACACTCACAGAGTAAGAGTGTTGGATTTGAATTCTAAACACCTGAATTTGAATCCTGGCTCTGCTATTTACTACCTATGTGACTTGGGCAAGTCACAGGATCTCCCTAAACCTCAGTTTCCCAAGTTATAAAATGAGGAATCTGAAGTAGGTGACCTCTGAGGTCCCATGTAGCTGTAAATCTATGTTCTTATGATGCTACCCTTGTGACCATGAACAAGTCACTTCATATTTCTATGCCTCAGTTTCTCCATTTATAAAATAAAGAATTTCAGTTAGATCTTTCAGGTCCCTTCCAGCTCTAACTCTCAGATTCTTACATCACAATAATTATAACATTTCCTTTTTAAATTTATTCATCCCAAATATCCTTATTGCTAAGAGTATCTTTAATAATAATGTATTTTTTCCTAATTACATGTAAAGACAATTTTAAACATTCACTTAAAAAATTGAGTTCCAAATTTTCTCCCTCCCTTCTTTACCTCCCTTCTCCCTAGGATGGTGAGCAATTTGATGTAGGTTATATGCATGCAATCTTGTAAAATGCTATTTCCATATTAGGCAAGTAAATATTTATATTTCTAAATATATACTATTTTAAACCTTCTGATCCTGTGCTATTCTTATCCTTATTATTCCTGGGCAGAGGATCTTCCCACATGCTAGAGGTCTTCTTATATTTGTCTCATAGTGGGTAGGAGCCCACACTCTAGGATCTATCCAGTTCCAGCCTTTCTGAAACCACATGTTCCATGGCTCACACATTTTTCACCTGTTCTTGTATTAAACTCATTAACAAGAGACCATAGTCTAGTCAACTTTCTTGTGAGAATCTCTGTTGTCAGTTTGACCACATTCTTGGGAGATGGTGGTGCCCCAAGATTTGCTGTCTTACAGACCCACAAGGAAAACATCAGAAAGAACATTGACTTCAGAGTCCAGAGACCTTACCTGAGATCCTGGTTTTATCACTAAGTATCTATGTGACATTGGGCAAAACATTTAACCTCTCTGGGACTCAGGGGCCACATATATAAAGTAAGGTATACTAGATAGCTCCAGAGATCTCCTCTATGTGCCTATGATTTTTAAGAGATGAGTTTTTATGTCAGGGAGCAGCTTGGGATCATTAAAAGCTCTGCAGAATTTCTGCCATGCTACCTTCCTCCTAGTCAATTCTGGAACCAACTCTTAATCCCTCTTCAGTCACTGCCCTACTGGGCAGAGGAAAAGAGAAGAAAGAAAGGAAAGAAAGAAGAAAAAGAAGGGAGGAAGGGAGGGAGGAGGGGAGAAAGGGAGGAAAGATTGATGGAAGGATGGAAGAAAAAAGGAAGGGAGGGAAGAAAGAATCCGATTTTTCCTAAGTGCCTATGTGTCAGCTAATTTTATGGAAATATTTTTTCCCCTAATCTCTTTGTAGTTTTGTTTTAAGGGATAACTCTCTGGGAAAGGGAAGGACTTGTTGGGGAATAAAGGTGATATATAAACAAAAGATATCAATAATTTTTAAATGAAATTACTCAGCTGAGAGTCTTCGGACTAGGCAGTTGTCAGTTGGCTTCCATCAGGCAGATAACCACACAGCATGTGAGCTGCCCCTATAAAGGGTAAATGCCTTTTACAGCGCGATATCATCTCTTGGATCCCATAAATGATTCTGTCGGTTGCTCTACTTGGAAATAAAAGTCGCTTCTGTGTTTACACAGCATGGAGGCTCTGTTGTAATTTCAGAATTAGGAGCTGCCCCGGGGAAAAACCCAAGAAGTTCCAAAAAAAGTGAAGCACTTGAGCAGCAGCAGAAGGGGGGGTGTTCCCCAAGCCCAGGTGTTTGTCTCTACATGACAGTCGCTCTCCTGCACCGCTTCCCTTTACCTCATTTAGCGAAGAACAAGCCAAGAAGCCGCTTGAGATATAATTGGCTCTCACTGCTCCTGCTTAGATCCATTACACAAACAGGAGGGAATTCCTCATATTGGTCCTATTCATTGCCGTGGAATGTGTGTGTATTTATTCTATATTTCATATATATATATCTATATATAATATAATATAAAATGTATATATATATGTCAAGTTCTCCAAACACCTGCCTTCTTAATTGATCATGATTACTTCATCCCCCCCCAACTCCCCTAAAGCGATTTGTTTTTAAACAAAGTGGATTCATTTTGTTATGCTTCATTATGGTCTTATAAAAACATCACTGGCATAGCAAAGGTGAACAAAGCATGAAAATGTCCCCATTCCCCACCGGGTGTAATAAGCGGTCCATGTGCTCATCAACTCTTCATTTAAAAAAAATGCTCGACTCTCCATTTTTCTCGTACAGTGAATACATCATTTGTTATATAGAGGGGGAAAAAAAGACTGGGCTGGCTCTAAGTGTCACTTTTCAGGATGTTTCTCTTCTTGGGATGCCAGGATTAGTGGCTAGAGACATAAGAGTTAGGAAAACCAGGATTCCAGTCCTGCCCGGGATAGATCACTGAACCTCCCAGGTTCTTCATGGGTTGGAAAAAAATGATCCTTTAAGGTCTCTTCAGACTCTGAATCTGTGATCCTGTGACCACCTGATCTATGTGCTTTCCCCTCAGATCTTCTGTAGTTTGATTGATCTGCAATAGAACTCTTCAGAAGTCACTGCAAAGATTTTTAAGGAAAAAACTCTCACCAAGTTCACATAGTGTGCCCTGAATTTGGATACTTGACTAGTGCTTTGGAATGTCAGTACCCTCACTGGGGATGGAGATCAGGAAGACCTGAGTTCAAAT